>OX463842.1:5361052-5418369 GCA_949825065.1 Odontocerum albicorne | reverse complement strand
AATAACTGATTTGGCCATTCCAAATTCATCTTCTGATCTCTGATTCACACCTCCATTCCTCGAAATAAAAACACCAAGGGTACACAAACTTTTTGACTACTTCGTAATCCCTTAACGAATCACTTATTTTAAGTCTAAAATCAGTCCACGATAAAGACTTTTATTTTATTTATTTTTTATTTATAGTCGTCATCTCTTTATTCCAATTTTAGCTCCGTGATCTCACCTTCGTCTGAGAATTTTATATTGAAGATTTTCCGACATCCCATAACAAAACCAACCTCTTATCCGTCTACTATAATACTTCCCGTGGATATTAAATACATTTGGTGACATTATGCAGCCTTGACGTACTCCTTTCTGCAGTTCGAATGGTTCTGAGAGGAACTAAACTACTCTCAGAGATGCCGTATTTTGTATATACAATATAAAATATACAATCGTTAATGCAATTATATGTAAATCATGGAGAAATAATGTTAAGCCCTCCCTAAAAATTGATGTACGGCACACACACAGCACGTTTAGATGCAAACCCTACGTATTTTACTCCCCCACTTTTAAAAAAGATAGAAAGTTTCCGGTCTTTACATGTATAGTGTTTGCCCATATCCTACGTGAGTCCACGTGAAGCTGCACATATGGGGGCAAACAATATTTTTCATTCCATATCCAAAATTCCAGGACATAAATTTGGCGGTGTGGGCGCGCAATAACAGGGTGCGTCTGCAAACATGTTCGGTGCGCGGTGGAGCGCAGGTCGCCGTGCCACACGTGTATTTGTTATGTCTGCCATCAGGAGGGTGGTGGAAATAACAAATATAGAGATGCAAAATACCATCGCCAGTCGATTTTATTGAATATCTCAAATATATTTTTAAAAATCGGTATTTTGGTTTTAGATGAAATATTGTTTTGACTGGCGCATAAAATCTTGTAGACTTTGATTAGTCAATATAAAATAATCTAAACACCATTTATCCATGTTGTTTAATTAAAAGTGGATTTTAATTTTTAAAATCTCCTTCATCTCAACTACCCCTTATAAAATATTATTCGGCCAGTTATTTCATAATTTAAGGTCAAATTGAAGTGTAAAATGCCACCAAATGCAGGTGGACGGTGATTTTTACATTTTTAGCATTTGAGCAACTTGCATGTCCCTAAAATGCGCTAATCTATTACCTTTCATAATATTATAATCGTCGTTGCTAGATCTCTTTATCGAGGATCTCCTCGACATTCGAACGTCAATTTAGTTGGAAAGCGAAGCTGTGCTGTGTGATTTGTATTTTTTTTAGTGAGGCATCCGCTGTACTGGGTCCGATGGTACACTGAAATGAGATAATTGGAGCTCAGCAGCACGTTTGTTTTTTCATTTTGAAAAAATAGATATGACCGAAGCCATAGGTATCCCAAACCAGCGACCTTCCGCAAGGAAGTCCTGTGCGGCCATGCACCTGAAATAAATAATTATATACATTTAGCTTGTTTGGAAGGGAGTTAACAAGCAAAATTTGGTTCTAACGACATATATTTATATAAAAAATACGAAACTATTGTACAACTCGGATCCAAATATTGGGAATACACATGGCAATATATATTAAATTTTCAAGCAAAGTGATCAAAATTTCCTTCCCATTTCAATGGTCATGGACTATTGTAAAAATTTCCCTCTATGCAATAGGTCGCTGGTTCAAAACCCGCTCTGTGTTCGTCTCCTCAATTAACATTCATATATTTTAGCTTACTTTTTGATATCATAAAAATACCTTTAACTTTAGCCAGAATTATTACTTGAAAAAAGTTATTTAATGTTTTTTTTTTATTTGATATGTTTTCTATGACCCCAAGTGGCTTGTTTCTAACATATTTCCACGGCGTAAAAGAAAATAAAGACAACAAAGTAAGGGAAACACCAGACACATATTGTTTTGCAAATAAATAAAGTTTGCTCTCTGGAGAAGAGTGCAGGGGCGGCGCACGTTGCAATATGACTTCTGCACGAAAAACGAAACGCACTTTTCGAGACACACACGTGTCAATACTCAACATTTTCTTCTCGAAATATTAGGTTAGGTTTAGGTTTATTGACAGCAACATAGTATGTACAAGATCACACCTGAATAACACTTCTAAAACACCTAAATTGCAGACAATACATCAGACACAGAAGCTATCAAAAGGTCTGGGCTCATGAAATATGATAAGGAAAAAAAAAATCTTACTTACGACCTCCGTGGCCTAGTTGTTAAGACGTCTGTCTCCTAAATCGAAGCTTGCGGGTTTAAATCCTGCTGCAGACCCGTTTTTTTTTTATAAAAAAATATTCCAGTATGGTTTTCACATAAAGCCACTTTAATATCTTTCTTGTTGATAAGAAGACATTGCCACATGGCAATAAGCCCACCAAGATGTACTGTATACGATGAAATTATAATACATTACAATTCACAATTTCTCGCAGACGATTGTGATTGTACCTTCCAAATTGTGCACGCTGAGGCTTAATATAAGATTTACGAAAGATAGAAGATACTTGTGACTGTATTAATTTAATGCGTGCATGCTGCTGCACTTTAGCAAATACAGATCAAATCTGGGTTACTGATTGCAAGAGATGATCAGAGAGGTGACATCTGCTGCATCCTTCGTCCACGTTTTTAGCCGTACATAATAGTATTTTAGCACCTAGTACATCGTTGATGTGTGAATTATTTTGATGTAAATCTTCACCCGCGACCATTTCGCCATTAGTAGCTTTGCTGGGGAAACATTTTTTCCAGCGGTTTTGTTCATGGGATCATCAGAGTACGCAAGCCCCTCCACCACGACATAACAATTATCCGAAAGGAGTATTGGACAATACTTTTTTATCAACAAACTTCCCCCATACAAAGCAGTCCTGGAAGCCTCCAGGAAGAGCTGTAGAAATATTTATATAATCAATCCATCAGATGAGTAACATGTGGATATTTTTCTATGTTGTTATCATTATTAAGATGCCTAAGTTTTTTACATGCTTAACAAATTTACTTAGCGCGCCCCTGTTCCGAGGAGGGCGATAAATCTGGCGCTGTGCAACCACAGGCGATGTGCCTGCCATCTCGCGCGACACTGCGCTTCAGATGGACTATATTGCTTTCACTGACCATTTGGGCTGTAATGGAATTGCTCTTATGTCCGTTAATACATACATGTAATGGATATGTGCATCGTGCATTGGCCGTGTCCATTTGGAAATGGTGCTCGTGGTAATGTAAAATATTTCACATATAAATCAAATTACAACCCCTACATTACCCAATAACAATACAACATATCCCTTATCGCCATAACCATGACTTCAAGGGTATCTCCTTTAATGAAAGATTATTTTTTATTTAATATTTTTATTTTTTAATATACAAGGGTGCTATTTTGGATGTGATAGGATTTGTTTTTGAAATAAACTCCATATAATTTATAAAACCCATAGAAATTATTTAAATGGCCGCGTGTTTGAATTCAATTGATAGGTTCTTTAATAACAATTATTGTTTGAAGATAATTGAATTCATGTGTTGACCGTGGCTGGTTAATGGCTTATGTACCTTAACCGATCATAAGATGGGTTCCCATTAAGAACGATAGAACTTTAAAATAAAATAAAACAACAACTAATAAACCAAAAATAGATCTGGAGGTTTAATTTGAAAGAATATTTTATGCCGTTTATGATTTAAACAAGATATCGTTCAAATGGCTTCCACGGCTTCTTTTGCACTGGCCAATTCGATCACGTCAATTTTCGATGACTCGGTGGAGCATTTCCGGCTGTATGGCGCCAATAACACGACAAATATTGGTATCAAGTCCATCAAAAATCTTGGGGTTGTTGGTGTAAACCTGTGATTTAACAAAACCCCAAAGAAAATAATCCAGAGGCGTTAAATCACGTGAGCTTGGCGGCCAATTCAAACCCTATCTTACCCAAAAAAACACCCCATATATGTTCGTTGTGTTTTTTATATTAATAATAAAATATTAACGTTTCCAACTAAACTTATAAAAAATCAATGTGTCGAATCGTAAACACGTTAGAAAATCAAATTAAATTTTTAAACCATCGATTAAAAACCACATTGAAAATATTGGCTAAATACAAAGATAAAATACATAAAAAAAATTTGTCTCAAGTACGTTGAAAACATTCCATCACGCCATGTCCCTGCTGGGGAAGGCAGAAAGAACAGGGTTTTTCTATATTGACACACAAATCATTCGTCTCTTCTACGTTCATATGTGTGGACGTAGAAGAGATGAATGAGACAATTCCTACGATTTCTTTGACTTTTTACTTTTCTTTCTATCAAAATATCATTAACTTGATCCAACCACACTTTTCTTGGTGTTCTTCTACCACGCCTTCAACTCACATTTGTACTATATACGAGTATTTGTTTTGTAAGCCTTTCTACGTTCATTCGTTCTATACGCCCAATTATGTTATATATCACAATTGTGTTAATGACCACCGTAGCTTAGTTGGTAAGCCGCTGGAATTCCACTCAGGGGTTTTGAGTTTCCGATGATACCAAAAATAATGATACATAAAGGGAACCAGTCTGATTGAAGAGTTTATCTAGTCAAAATAGTAAAAGCACTTTTAAAAAAAAGATAAATTCGAGTATATTATAAAAGTCGTGGTAAGAGATAATAACACAATTCATGGATACCCCACAAGGGATCGAGAGGACTTAAGGCTATCTTGAACGAGAACTTCAAGATATCAGATTAGTACGAGTATGTACTAGAAAGGATGGTTAATGTTAAATGAAATCCCAAAAAATATCAAAGAGGCTGGATGTGTCGGAATTGTGGATTTACCCTTATATATATACATATACAGAATTGGTTCTATTATCAATTTTCGTCCTATATCCTCAACATATGACGACCACTGTAGCCTAGTTAGTAAAACGTCTGTCTCCCAGCCCAGGGGTTGAGGTTCAAATACTGCTAGAATTCAGAGTTATTTTTAAAAGGATTCCTGTCTAGTTTTCACTTATCATCAATATTTAACAAGATTCTGATTGGTTGAGTAAGATTGCCACATAGCAATTAGCCCAACAAGTTAAACTGTATACATCAAAAGTGTAATACAATACAATATAAAATATCCATATTGGTGATGCAGACATATTGAAGATCTGTTTTCCAATAATCAAACCTTCCTGTTAAGCATAGCTGAAGTAGTCACATAACTCACAATTTGCCATTGTTATAATTTGAAATACTATCGTATCATTTTGCGCGTGCAAGTATTTTTAGCAGATTTACACTTAAACCAGACTAATAAATACCTTTTTTAAGAAGAAATACATTAATTTACCATCCGGAATCGATTTCGAAATTCCGTATAGAAAACAAGTTTCTCACCAAGCAGCCCATATATTGTCTGTCATGCATTGAATTGAATTGTCATATGTAATATATATATATAGTATTATCATTATTCAAGATTAACCATCAATTGGATTGTCATACGTATATGGTATATTATCTATATTCAAGTATCACTATGAATTGGATTGTCATATGTATGTATCATACTATGGTATATATTATCTTTATCAAGTATAACTAAGAATTGGATTGTCATACGTATATATTATCTTTATCAAGTATCACTATGACTCGGATTGTCATACGTATGTTATATATCTTATCTATATTCAAGTATAACTATGAATTAGATTGTCATACGTATATATTATATTTATCAAGGATCACTATAAATCTATATTCAAGTATGACTATGAATTAGATTGTCATATGTATATATTATATTTATCAAGTATCACTATGAATCGGATTGTCATACGTATGTTATATATCTTATCTATATTCAAGTATAACTATGAATTAGATTGTCATATGTATATATTATATTTATCAAGTATCACTATAAATCGGATTGTCATACGTATGTTATATATCTTATCTATATTCAAGTATGACTATGAATTAGATTGTCATATGTATATATTATATTATATTTATCAAGTATCACTATGAATCGGATTGTCATACGTATGTTATATATCTTATCTATATTCAAGTATAACTATGAATTAGATTGTCATATGTATATATTATATTTATCAAGTATCACTATGAATCGGATTGTCATACGTATGTTATATATCTTATCTATATTCAAGTATAACTATGAATTAGATTGTCATATGTATATATTATATTTATCAAGTATCACTATGAATTGGATTGTCATATGTATATATTATCTTTATCAAGTATCACTATGAATTGGATTGTCATATGTATATATTATCTTTATCAAGTATCACTATAAATTGAATTGTCGTATGTATATATTATATATTTATTCAAATATTACTATGAATTGGATTGACATACGTATATATTATCTATATTCAAGTATCACTATTACAATATCTATATTCAAGTGTTACTATAAATTGGATTGTCATATGTATATATAATATTATCTTTATCAAGATCATTATAAATTGAATTGTCATATGTATATGTATTATCTTTATTCAAGTATAACTATGAATTGGATTGGCATACATATAACATATATTATCTTTATTCAAGTATCACTATGAATTAATTTGTCATATGTTTATATTATCTTTATCAAGATCACTATAAATTGAATTACCATATGTATGTATTATCTTTATTCAAGTATAACTATGAATTGCATTGGCATACGTATAACACATATTATCTATATTCAAGTATCACTATGAAGTGCATATCACGTATGAATTGGATTGTATAAAAAGTAATTTTGTATTTCGCATAGATGTCGTTAGAAAAAAAATTCGTTTCTAACTTTATTCCCAACGTGCTAAAAGTGTTTTTGGTAAAATATTGTACTGTATTAGACTTTCGTTGTATGCAGTACAACCTAGCGGAATTATTGTCGTATGGCAATCTCTTTCGACCAACCAGAAAGAAGTAAAAGATGCATTATGTGATAACCAGTATGTAATACTTTTAAAAAAATCTGAATTCCAAAGTAAATCTAATCCACAACCTCCAGGTTGAAGGAAAAGCGTCTTACCAACGAGAACCGGACGTTTCATTATTTATTCGTTCGAAATAATAATAATACATAATATTTATTTTCCAAATATAATCTTCTTCTCCCTGGCTCCATCCCAACTCACTGTCTGCGAAGACTGTTGGGGTCAGCTCTCCTCATCCTCAGGTTGTATGCTCTTCTGACCCGGACTACGTCCCCCAGGCCATGCCTCTGCATCAGGTTATCTTTTTGCACCACCCACGAATTCTTTAGTCTTCCTCTGGTTGTTATTCGAGGAAGATCCATGGAGATTGCATGGTTCACAATATGATAGGGTGCTCTGCGACCAACGTGCCTACACCATCTCAATCTATCCGCCTCTCCTCCATCTTACTGCTGATGTCTGTAACACGTAGGCTTCCTGTCTCTTAGGGACACACCAGCTGACCATCTTAGCATGCGCATTTCAGCAGTTTCTAGTTGCCTGGAGTAAGAGTTATACATCGTCCAGCATTCGGAGCCATAGAGGAGTGCGGATCTGACAATCGTTTGGTATACTATTCCTTTTAACTTTACTGGCATTTTCGGATCACATAGAACTCCCGTCATTGATCGAAACTTCATCCATCCCACACTAATTCTATGTGTTACATCTACTGCACATCCTCCATCGCTATGGATGAGTGACCCAAGATACTTAAAAGAGTCACAATTTGGTAATGTTTCTCCATCCATTTGCATTACGGAAGTGACAGCATTGTTATTTTTGTTTAAAATGTATATTATATTTTCCAAA
Organism: Odontocerum albicorne; assembly: GCA_949825065.1. Lineage (NCBI taxonomy): Eukaryota > Metazoa > Arthropoda > Insecta > Trichoptera > Odontoceridae > Odontocerum > Odontocerum albicorne. Next base: position 5,410,507 of record OX463842.1, on the reverse strand, counting down.
TATATTTTATTTAACACTTTTATTGCAATACAATCTTACGGGTTTATCTCTTCCAACCAACCAGACAAAAGTAAATAAAGCAAGTTACGTGGTCGCATAAATCATTCAAATGACTATCCATCCCCACGAAATCCATAAACATATAAAAGAGAACATGCTCACGAACCCCACAACGACGGACAATCACCCGAACATTATTTTTCATATGAAGTGAGATATCATCAATCAAAAGGAAAGGAAAGGATGGTGGAGAGGAAAGGAAAAGAAAAATCAGGAATGAAACACGTTATTTTACTGACTAGAAATTAAGAGTTTTTTCAGTCGCTTCTTAAAGCATGCCAAGGACGGAGCGAGTCTTATATTGGTTTGTAACTGATTCCAGAGTCTCACTGCATGGACAGTAAAGGACGACGTAAAGAAAGAGGAGCGGTGAACTGGAAAGGCCAATAAACAATCTCTGTTTGAGCGTAGCGCTAATCCATGATTGGAAAGACGCTGAAAATTTTCGGCGAGATAAAAGGGTGCGGCGGGACAGTTAAGGATATTATACAATAGAGACAGTATGTGAATTTGGCGTAAATATAAATATATAAATAGAATATAAATATATAAAAAAAAAACAATTTTCCCGCGAAAATAGTTGAAGAGAAAGCTCCAGACGTTTCGAGTCTCTCATATCTCTCATTAAGACTCAAGCCAAGCGGGTTTAATCATATACGGACATAACATACGCTCGAGTATATTGCGCCGTGCAGACGGTAATAACTCTCGGTATTAGACCCTTTATTAATAAGGAAAGGTATCTGAACACACAATATATATCTAGATGTATTTTTATCTTTCATTCCAAAAATTCCCCAGCTTATTTAAGATCCGGATCAGGGCCGTCTTCATGGCCGTGCGGCCTGCCTGCTGAAACAATACACAAATCTCTCTCTTTCCCTGGCTCCATCTCAACTCATTGTCTGCGAAGACTGTTGGGGTCAGCTCTCCTCGTCCTCAGGTTGTATGCTCTTCTGTCCCGGACTACGTCCCCCAGGCCGTGCCTCTGCATCAGGTTATCTCTTTGCACCACCCATGAATTCCTTGGTCTTCCTCTGGTTATTATTCGAGGAAGATCCATGGAGATTGCCTGGTTCACAATGTGATCGGGTGCTCTGCGTCCAACGTGCCCATACCATCTCAATCGCCTCTCCTCCATCTTGCTGTTGATGTCTGTAACACCCAGGCTTCCACGAATGCGTGAGCTTCTTATTTTGTCTCTTAGGGGCACACCTGCTGACCATCTTAGCATGTGCATTTCAGCAGTTTCTAGTTGCCTAGAGTAAGAGGTATACATCGTCCAGCATTCGGAGCCATAGAGGAGTGCGGGTCTGACAATTGTTTGGTATACTTTTCCTTTTAACTTTACTGGCATTTTCGGATCACATAGAACTCCTGTCATTGATCTAAACTTCATCCATCCCACACTAATTCTATGTGTTACATCTGCTGCATATCGTCCATCGCTATGGATGAGTGACCCAAGATACTTAAAGGAGTCACAATTTGGTAATGTTTCTCCATCCATTTGCATTACGGGAGTGACAGCATTTGTGTTCTCGAATGGTAGGTACAGATACTGTTTTCTTTCTGCTCAGTCTCAATCCATTGTCCTCTAAGATTCTTCTCCATCTTTCCAGACTATTTTGCAGGTCTTCGTGTTTTTCACTTATTAATACATACACTTATTAACAATACACAAATCTCTCTCAGACAGAAAGTCTAAGGCTGGATTCACATTCTAAATCATGCATCGAACAGCTCACAAGCTGTCTGTGAGTCGACCGAGAGCTCACACATCATATTACTACTAAAGTCATAAAATTTCCAAACAGAAGAATAGATATTGCATGGTCAGGCGATGTAGCAATTGATATTTAATACCTCTACCCCCAGTAGAATGTCAACCAAAACAGATTGAAGACATTTCGTTATATTCTGAAATATTTAATATTGCGCGGTTATGAAGTGTATTTTAAAAGAAAGAAAAAGCTGTTTGCTATAGCAAAGAAGAATTAAGCACCAAAAAATCAATTTATTTTATATTATTTATAATTAAAGCATTAACATTGTGGAGGTTTAAAGACATTGTAATTTGTTTTTATCGAACACTGTTTATTCCACTTTTTGTAACGGTATAACCCTACGGGTTTCAAGGCTTTCACCGCATCTTCAGGGGAGCTTCAGGTCTTGTTTGTGCTCGTCTGAAGATGAGATGAAAGCTTTGAAACCGGTAGGGTTATACCGTTACAAAAAGTGGAGTAAACAGTGTTTGATAAAAACAAATTACAACTTATTTTGTTTCATATTCGAACATGACGCCAAAAACCACTCGAGTAATCTGAATAAACAATGGCTGAAAATTTTGAAACCATTACTTTTCATAATAATATACATTCAGAACGTTGAATGAAGTTAGCAGCGAAAATGTTGTCATAACGATATTCATCTGAGGTATACGAAACCCATTTCTCCCCAGAAATTGATATATGTGTATGGACAAACAAAGTTTCAGTCAAAGTGACATATAACATATGTTATATATTTGGAAGTAGATGGAAAGCCGCTAGAACTTGTCTAGGAATATGTGTATCTGGGCCAACTTATTTCCTTTGTAGGTGGCATATCGGAGGAGATAGCACGAAGGACAAAACTGGCGTGGAGCTCATTTGGACGTTTGAACAACATCTTCAAAAGTAATCTCCCAATGTCCTTGAAGCGAAGGGTCTACAACCAGTGCATTCTTCCAGTACTTACGTATGACTGCGAGACATGGACGCTCACAGTAAAGAACACACAAAAGCTCCAGACCGCACAAAGGGGCATGGAGAGATGCATGTTGGGATATACTAAAAGAGACCGTAAACGAAACACCTGGATTCGCAATATAACAAAGGTAGAAGACGTTATAAAGGTGTGCAAAAGAATGAAGTGGCAATGGGCCGGACACGTAGCCAGAATGTCAGACTCCCGATGGACATCCGAAATAATCCAATGGTACCCAAGAGGCATAAAGAGGCCTAGAAGAAGACCGAAGGTACGCTGGATGGACGAAATCAAGAAGCATGGCAGCATCACGTGGCATAGGCGAGCAAAGGACCGAACTGTTTAGAGTCAACTTGGGGAGACCTTCATCCAGCAGTGGATCGACCCTGGTTGACAATGATGATATATTTGGATACTAATACGTCGTTTTGAAGAGGGGAATTTTTTTATTAATTAAATTTTTATTTGGGAAGTATCAAAATTTACTTTAAGAATATTCTAATATGGATTATGAAAGGTGGGTACTGTCACTTAAAAATAATATTTATATAATTTCCGTTAATTATTGATTGCTATCACTTTTAATCAAATATAAATCAAAAAAGGAAATTTTAAAATAAACAGGTTAACAACGAGTTAAAAACAAGTTACAAGAGATTTTACAAGCATAGTCCATTAACGAGCGCAAAGACACTAAAAGAGGCAAGAGGTTGATGCCACCTAAAGATTTAAGCACTGTCATTATTTCGTTACTAGCGTACTAATAACGAAAGACTGACAAAACAAATGTATAATGCAAGCACAAGCAAGAGTTGTGGTAAAAAAAAAACAAAAATAATATGGTTGGGACAGATGAATTATTTTGGTAAAGAAGGTAAAGTCACAAGTATGTTAAGATAAACAGAAGCAGTACGAGAACATATATGAACGTGGAGGGGGCGAAGCACTGATGTCGTGATAGAACATAGTTGTTCTGTGTCCTTTGTGTCTATCAAAACATGGAAATGGGGAGATGGTATGTATATGTTATATTTTTTAATATTTCAACAGTTCCATCCCACCAACGCTGTTATGTGCAAAAAAATAAGTCCCCATCTTCACCAGAAGATAGCAATCGTCTTATTTTTTTGGAGTGTAATGAGGAACAAGGAACTGTCCAAAGAGACTCCACCTCCGGTGGCGACACACCTGAGCTGTGAATAGAATAGTAGTAATGACGGACTTAAGGTCCAATTTCACGGGAAAAGGAAATGACTCGAAGCGCAGTAAAGATGCTTACAGAGTGACTTACCATAAAGCCTGACGTTCAAAGAGCCTAATAAGTGGCCAGTGCTTTCGCATTAAGCTTTGATATCACCAGGTCAGACTAGCAATCGTTCCAAAGATGAACCGATGTAATGTTAAATGATTTCTTTTCAGAAATAATTTATTCGATTACCATCGCTGTACCACAAAATGTAATATGCGAATCGATCAAGATGGTCGTAAAATAACAATAACGCAAAGAAACAAGATTGAAACTGAAAGGTTAATGTTGTTTACAGTTAAGGCATTAACGTTGTGGAGGTTTAAAGACATTGTAATTTATTTTTATCAAACACTGTTTATTACACTTCTTTGTGACGGTATAACCCTACCGGTTTCAAGGCTTTCACCTCATCTTCAGGGGAGCGCAAACAGAGGTTTGCGCTCCTTGAAGGTGAAAGCCTTGAAACCGGTAGGGTTATACCGTCACAAAAAAGTGGAATAAACAGTGTTTGATAAAAATAAATTACAATGAAAGGTTTATCATTAAATCTCCCATGGCCAGAGTAAATATTTCAACAGATGCGTTTTAAACTGACACATTTTTTACTGCCCATTAGGTTTGCCACCTTCGTGTATAGCACATAGGATAAAAAGAAACTTCAGCCCTGCTCTACATGTTTTCGTGTTCATATATTCCCCTTATCCTTCCGCCGACATGTGTTGCCATGGAAGAAAACATTTTTCCAGGCGGGGGATGCGAGGATGCGAGGCTGAAAGGGGGCTGCCTAATACCTTAATCCGAGAGATAATATCTCGTCGCATTTGTCTGGAGCCCCATCCATCCGGAACTCCGACTGTCACTCGGGGTAATTCTGACCGTACTCTTACCTCCTTGTTTTTGCTCCCTCGCAGCAAAGCCTTAGCGAACCTTCGAGCTGCAATGACAGACTATAATGACAGTTTCTAGGGAACAAGTTTCATTGTATGTCAAGATATGTGTGCTTTTTTACCACTAGTTTATAATATATGAGCTAAGAATTTGTCTTCTTAATGATGACCATTTATGTACAATATTACTATAATTAGTTAATTAGGGATTTCATCCTGTAAAGACAAAAAATTGTGAAAGATAAATGGAGTGTAATGTATGAAGTTAAAAATATATGGCCAATTACTAAAGTACTAAATATGTCAAAAGTTTCGGGTAATAATTTTCTAATGTGTGACTTTAAATAAGTGAACAAGACATAATGAACTTTAAGAGACATTCACGAGTAAACTTGTGTAAAAATGAATGCAGCATGTAAAAAAACACTTAAAGATATGGTCAAAGGTTTCCACTCCCATCTCATACTTGCATGTTTTTTTAATTACGATTGCTTCATATGACGCTGTTTTTCAGTCATAACGTTCCCCTCAAAAGCACTTCCTAACTACCTCAACTTGTTAACTTACAGAAGATGTACAAAGAACAAATAACTTTTCAAGTCTACCAAGAACTATACGAATTTAGAGATTAGCCTCAAGAAGAACGGGAGAATGTTCCATAGAAGAGATCCCTCTTCCTAAAACATTGAAGTACAATATTTGGGTTTGTCAACTCGACCTTAACCTGAGACGAGATTCTGAGAGTTCATGTATATAACAATCGAGGAGCCTTACTGTTAATCGCCTTGAACACCATAATTCCAACCTTATGTTGAACACTCCTCTATATTTAACCATGAAAATCATTAAGTTAATGAATTATGTGACTTTTTCGTACCACCCAAAATAAGACGTGCAACCACATTTAAAACTGGTTACAGTCCATTCAGTTGTGGCATAGGTAAGCTGGAATACCAAATATATCATGTAAGGTTGTTGTTCTTGATATGGGTTTTATAAAGGTGGATTTTTACCAGACAATACCCAGTGAAATCTTATATTTTATAGATGCAATCCATTTGGAGAGTTTTTTTTCACAAGCAGTCTTAGCGAGAATTTTAACCAGACAAGTAAAAACAAATCCCAGGTCTGATCAACTAGTAAGGAAACATATTTTGGCCAGTTATATTATACTCTAGTTAGAGTTTTCATTAAATTACAGTAAATAGTTAGAGTTTACATTAAAGAAAAGTATTTATTTTGAACTTAGGTTTAACTCACTCATATAAATAACACATAATATTAGAAACATGCAGTTGAGATAAATCTACTTATAACAAATTTTTTTATTTAACCTGGCGAGTTTATTGCCATGTGGCAATCTCTTCTAATCAACCAGAAATATGATTTTTATAGGCCCTAGGTGTTAACCAGACTGGAATTCTATTTAAAAAAATCTGGGTTTCAGTGGGGATCGAACCCGCAACCTCCGGATCGGCAGACAAGTGTCTTACCACCAGGCCATGGAGGTCGTCTAATTTTATAATTGTAGGAATTATGATAACCAATGATCCCCTGTTAAATGGCTCAATTATATCTGCAAAGTATGTTAAGGAGTTAAATCCTCAATTTATCTACCGATATATGTATAGAAAATATTATTATCTGAAATTCATTCAATAAAGTCATTCCGTGTGCAAATGTCGACGCTTTTAATAGCTCAGTTCATAAATATGGAACCGAAATTAATTTTAATTCTCGATTGGCGTAAATAATTGTAGGGTACATTAAATAAAAGCTTGTCTTTTAATAAAGGGTAACTACTTCTCCTACGAGTTATTTGCAAATGTATATAAAGATACTGTACCCGGCAGTAAATAATACACATCGGGCTTAAGAAAGATACTGTCGGCCATAATCGGCTAACTTCGGCTTTGTAGAGCTTCGTCTCTGTCATTTATACACGTGTTCCGTCGCGATTTGTCAGTCGTTGTCAAGCGTTCCAGGGACAGAGACGACGCTTCACAAAGCCGAAGTTAGCCAATTATGTCCGACAGTCTCTTTCTTAAGTCCGATGTGTATTACTTACCGCTGGGTACTGTAGTAAGCTTGCCCATTAACAATGTTGGGTAGAGAAATTCCCTGAAATAAAAATGATGAGGAAATGTTCAAAAGTATTTTTTTCGGCCCCAATTAACGAATCATAAAGCTAAGAACCACTGGGATAGGCACATAACTCACGGCTCAACATCGTACATATTGAAAATACCAGCGGCTATCGTAACGTAGTGAGAATATTGTTACCAGAGGGACTTGATGGAGTGAAACCCTATTTTTTTAATCTGGGCACAGGCGGAAATCGAACCCAAAATCTTTGAAAAGCATCTTCACAACTTCTTTAATAAGCTCTCAATGTAAATATTTCGTCATTCATTCACTCCATGCGTCCAAACTACCTCTTGTCTATCTCTTCATTTGTCCTTCTTTCATACTTTATAAATTATCCTAAGAAGACACATCTTATTATTAAAATATTCAAATTGAGCCTACAACTCTCCGATTTAAAACACAAGCGTTTTACCAACAAGACCATGGTGGTCGTCATAATGTAAGAACTGTATCTTGAATACCGAAAAAAATTAAATGAAAATATTCGCTGAAATCTTTTAAAATCCCCACATGTGTTTGGAGGGTTTCTTGTGTTAATCAAGCAAGAATTCCACGCAATGGCCTATATGAGAATAGGAGGATAATACTTCTCATTTGTGCCGTGGATTGCCTACTTCTTTTTCATGTCTTCACTTACTCCTTCATATGAAATTCCCGAAATTTCATAAGAGTACCGTTTTCCAGGAAATTATGCTCAAGTCACACTCCTAATCTGGATTCCCTTTCACTCTTCATTTTTATATTAGTACACTGCGGTATTTTGCCTTCATATGAAGATCCTTCTTACATGTTTAATTTGAAGGCAAAAAAATATCAAAGTTTTGAAAGAAATTCATAAAAGACCAAAAAAATCACAAATTCAAAACATTAATTTCTTTATACATTCCATCAAGTTTCCCTGTAGGGTAAGGTAGAGAGAACGGACTCCAAGATTTCACAACTATCGCAATTTACATATTTCGCTTCATCTATGTCCATACTTTTTATCTATGAGTTCTACTCATATTTGCACGATATATTTAATTTGTTAGTTTTTATTTATTTAGTCAATCACACCAAAACTGATATTCCCTTTTTCATTTTATTTACGTATTCTACATAGGAAAACTGCCCATATTATCCGCCTTACTTGGCTCATTACCTATTTTATACCTATTAAATTCACAATCCAACAAGGACAAGATTCAGGCGTTCGTGATATTTGACAACTCTCAGCATAAAATTATATTAAAATGAATTTATTGAAATTATCATAAAAAGGCGTATAATAAGAGAAAAATGTATGTACTCGTATATCGTGACCATTTAGAGAGCACATTCTCCTCTTGGGTGATCTAACTCGAACTCGAAGAGTTCGAACCCACTATTATTGAGAAATTAAAAATAATACATAATAAATATATATATAGGCTACCAAAAAAGGTTGGCTTCTAATATTTCCTAAAACTGCACACACCACTTATAAATCTTCGAGTTTAAAATTTAAAGAAATCGATCCAACAGAAATATTTCACGAAAAAACTAACGTTAACCACAAGCAAAGGTCATCAATTTATTAAAAAATACCCAATAACATTATGACTGTTGCAATAATAATAGTTAACAGAATAACTCTTTAACTGGACTGATAATCTTTTTTTTGGGTGGGTACCATCGGAAATCAAACCGAAAATCCCCAGATGGCAGTCAAGCATTTTACCAATTAGGCCATGAAGGTCGTCAAATAGTCGCTTATTTCACAGAAAAACTACGTCAATAGTTTATTCTACCGCGCAAATAAATATATTTTTTCTGTCAATTGTTTTAATTTCATTAATTATTTTCATACGCTGTATCGTTGGGTTTCTGGCACAAAACGCTATGTCGTTGGGTTTTTGGCACATACGCTATATCGTTGGATTTCTGGCACAGATTGATAATTAGAAATTTCTAAAAATGAGACTCTTTGGTTATTATCATAAAATGACCAAAGTACATGTCTGGCACAAATTTTAACTCGTATCTACACTATTTTTACACAGTTAAAAAATATGTAAAAGTCCAGATGCTTACATGTACACATATGTTATATGAAAACGTAGTAAGATAGAATCTCTTCATACAGTCTCTAACGTGTTCAGGTTTTAAACTTTTAAACCTTAGCGATATAATGAAATAAGTATCAACTTTTTAATTGAAAGGCCACAGAAACAATACAATGTTATTCACAAATTGGGACTAACACAAACCGGACAATATGTTTATTGAGAAATTCTGAAGTAAATTACACTTCTGTTGTATACAGGGCAATCTGGTGAGCTTATTATCATTTGCTAATCTCGTCCAATAAAAAAAAGATGAAAACCAAACTGGATTCCTTTTTAAAAAAATCTAGTTTCTGATGAGATTCGAACCCGTAACCTCTGAATTAAAACACAAATGTCTTACCAAATAAGCCAAGGATGTTGTCATTATTATATAAAAAAAAATACTAATTAATTAATTATACTGTCCCAAATAGAAAATGTTTTTGTCTTATACAATACCTAATTAACAATTTGCACTGCAGTTTGCACCTCAGTGAATGCAGACAGAAAAGGCTTAAAATTAACCCTTAGTACGCTTTTTCACGTCGTTCCTCAGACATTAATAAGGCAATACGATCGCCCAGGGAGCTGCCATTTCATTTTCTCATACCGGACAGCTTTTTATTAAAGTTAATGCTCTAAAACCCCCCTCCGTTATGAGGGAATCAAGAGAAAAAAAGGGTTAGGTTGGGGATGTTTCACTCCTGGCAAATAATAAACAAACATGTTTTTAAAATGCCACTGAATTACATTTAAAAAATAGCTAATTGGAAACTGTTAAAATAAGCTTACAGAGAAAAAATGCAATCTGAAAAAGTCTGGGTTAAATAGTTCAGTTAAATATAATTTTAGATTAATCAAAAATCTTATTGATTTATTTATTCATTAGGGCTTACTTTAGGTGGTCGCGCGTGAACGCGCGTTGCACAAATCGCTGAAATACGCGCGTAAAAAGATTCATAATGCTAACACACAATTGGTCATATGGTCGCGCGATTTCGCGCGTCGTTTCGTCGCGCGACCATATAAACAATTGTATATTAGCATTATGAATATTTTTACGCGCGTATTCCAGCGATTTATGCAACGCGTGTTCACGCGCGACCATCTGAACTTAGCTTAAAGCTAAACCATAATATATGAGCATTATGAATCTTTTTACGCGCGTATTTCAGCGATTTGTGCAACGCGCGTTCACGCGCAACCATCTGAACTTAGCCTACCATAAATGCTTTATTCTACAGCGTTAAATACAGTCGATTTTTTAAACACGTGTTTATATTTTCCATCCAACCGTACACCATGGCCGGGAGACAATATCGTTATCGTCTCCTGTAAGCGATCTTTAGGGTTTAGAACCTCTAGAGTTGTACGGAACTCACGGTTTGACATCGAACGTGTTGATAACACTCACTCACATGAACCCTTTTACCAGATTGGCACTCTTTTTTTTGGTATAATCGAGAATGGAACCCGAAACCCCCGGGTGAAAGTCAAGAATGTTACCACTAGGCTACAAAGGTTGTCTACTTGTATTGTGGTGGTTATTGGCGGTGTCTGCGTCCATTCGACGATGAACTATCACATCCGTCTTGTATACTAAAAACTGAGAAATCCCCTGCCTTGGGTCTTGATGACAGTAAAATAGACACGATGCCGGCGAAAAAGACCCCACACTTCATCATTGAACTAAACACTGAGGAGTCCCATGTGACCAACATATTGTGAAGGGCACCACTGGCTGCATCTATCCTAAAGGGCAGCTCGTTCCCAAAATCCTCATTCCCGGTAAATGTGGAATCCAAAATTTATCAACTATGTTGGCAGGGATGCTATTTATGGGCAGATGGATATTTTTATCATGGCGTGAGATATTGTACAACACATTAGCTTTGTCTTCTCCACATTTCAAGATGATGGCTAAAAATTGACTTACCTTTCTTTTTAAATAACATACACACATTTCATCACGCTATTTCGCTGTTGGGTTAGGCTGAAAAGAGAAAGCTGGCGACTTGACTATCCTAACACATATATTTCGCCTATTCTATGTCCATACGCCTTCTCATACAGCTTCCACGATTTATCTACCTTTTGACATTTATTATTTTAAAATATCACACACTTGGTCCAATCATACTTCCTTTCGTATTCCTCTACCACGCCTTTTACTCACATTTGCAATGTATATTTGTTTTGTTAGACTTTCTTCATTCTTTCATTCCACGTCCCTAAACTTTTTAAGAGTACTTTTTGTCCTCTTGTTCAACACATCAGCCTTAAATTCACACTCATTCCTAGTCACCTTATTTCTCATTCTGTCATACTCGTACGAGTACATTGTCACCATATATATTCGAAGTGCATGGTCACGTCGTAACGCACTGGAATGCCGTGCGGAAGATCGCCGGTTTGAACCCCGTGCTGTGCTACTCCCCTCGAATGACATCTGCATTTTATAATTGTTGGTGATATCTATTCTTTGAAAAAGAGAAAAAAACATGCCGTTGTGCTCCAATCATCTCACTTCGGTGTGCCATCGGATCCAGTACAGCGATGTGACTTAACCCAAAAGGTCGATTAATTGGATCAAAGAAAATGTTATCTCCCAGCCACGCTATTTACCATAAAAATTTTAGGGGTACCATACGAATTAATGTATAAATAGCTATAACATAAAGGAAAAACTTAGTCCAACTTTTTTCAGAGGAGTGATTTTTTTCGACTTTTTAATAATACTGTTTAGCAAAGAAAATGTTTAAAATATTATATAATACTTTCCAAGTATACTGTAGGGCACATCCATTGTGATGGTATCAATGGTGTCCCACGCCAGCAATAACCTGGAAGAATGTTAAAGACATGCATTTAACATGACCACAACATTCAACGCTATGGTCCAGTAGCTCTCAGGCATCCACGATCCGTATTGTAAGTTTCAGGTTTTGCTAAGATGTGACGAAAGACAGCATTCGTTACACGGAAAAGGCCCTCAAAAAATAAATATATATTTTAAAAATTATAAACATATGATCACACCGTCTCCAAGTCAGAGCAGGCAGACATGATAGCTGCGCCGGCAAGAACTGTTCTCAATGACATAGGCAAGAACGGGTCTTCCAACCGCTATGCCTGTTGGAAGGGCCTTAAGTATTTTGAACGGGATAGCTTCGGATATTGACATACTATATTTCATATTACTCGTACATTACCAAAAGCAAAAGTAAATTTTCTTCTAAGATTGAGCGCGTTAGAAAGCACTCATCAACGTACTTAAGTGACTTTGAATATATGTGTATGTTTGTGTGTAACATATATATGTATGCATATACATATTATATTTTTTTATTTCATATAATTTTTTAATTTTATATAATTTTTCTATTTTGTATATTGTAACTTTTTTTTAATGTTAAAATTTCTTGTATTATTCAATGTAATTGGGCTTAGCCTGTTTTGAGAAAATAAATAAAATAGCCTGCCAGACATTTTCTATCGTGATACACATCTTTCTCCTAAAACTCCTACGATTTCTATGAATTTTTGTTTTTCCTTATTTCAAAATATCTCTCTTAATCCTACGATACTTTTCTTGGTCTTCTTCTACTACTTTTCCATTCAAATATACACTGTTTTGTTAGTATTTCTTCATTCATTCGTTCCACGTGCCCAAGTCATATCAGAGTGTTCTTTTACTCAACACATCAGCCTTAAGTTCACATTCATCCCTTATCCCTTCATTCCATATTCTGTCATATAACATATTGTCACCCCGGGTGTTATTGAAGTGAAACTTCTATAGGCGCGGTAGGGCAATTTGGCCTGAACGTCACAAAAAGTGAAACGGTGTATTATATTATTATTAAATTATTATTAACATATATTTTTATTAAAATTATTATAATTTATTATTCAAAATATTTTTTTTTATTATGAATAATAAATTATAATAATTTAATGAATATATAGTAATTTAATGAATAAATAGTAAATTATAATTTATACATTATTTTTATATTAATATATAATAATAATTATTAATTTTATTTTATATTAATTATTTTATTTTATTTAATATTTATTTTAATATTTATTTAATATATAATTTATATATAATATATAATTATAATATTATATATTTCATATGTTATTATAATATTAATAATTATGTTTCTATTATATTATAATTAATGTAATATAATTAATTTATAATATAATATAATTATATTATTAATAATATAATAAAATTAATATAATAATAAATAAATAATGATTTTAATAATTACTAATAACATAAAAAAACACATTAATGAATTTAACATTAAGAAATATTAATTTAATATTATTAAGTGTATTTTATTATTATTAAAATTATTATTATTTATTATTAAAAATAAAAAGAATAATATTTTTTTATTTAATTAAGAGAGATTTTCTTGAATTAAATTCCACATAACCATTTCCTAATCCTAAAAAAAATCGTTAACAAATGGAAAAAAGCAACGCATAAAATCAACTTTTCCTAAGAGCTAAGAAGTTTCACTCTACCGTGCGAGAGTTTTTTTTTATCACTCGAATTTACAGCCCTTATTCGTATATTTTCAATCTTGTTATACATTCTTCAAATATTTCCACAAAATTTCATTTTATTCCAAGAAATCCTTTCTCTCTTAACATAGGTGTGTTACTATCGCTTGTCCACGCTGCAAGTTTAAATATTTATCGCCGCACACAGTTGCAGTGGTCCACTTCCTATCCTATCCCGCCACCCTTTCATTACAGGAATCTCCAACTCTTGGCGCGCAGTCACCTTGGTGCCTGTCAGCCCATTTTCATAAATGTCCGTCGCTGTATTTAATTTTTAGTTTGAATATGAGATATATTTATTAAATAGAATGTCTACAATAATAGACATTTTTGCAACCTTTAGACACTAAAAGGTTTTTTATAATGTTGTTGATGTCATGTGTAGGTCTTATTTTCTTAGTATAAGTTGTATTTGTTGACGGCATGTGTTATTTTTTTTTATTTGATTAGTGTGATGTGTAGTTCTTACTTTGTCGGTATTGTATAGTCTTTTTTTGTTATACTTAAGAAAATGTAGCATGCTCCCTGTGACAGTTCACACATTTGCCCCAATACAACCTTGTAAGGACGTTCAGTAATTTTAATTATTTTATCAACTTTAATATATGGTAAGCCTCGATTCTAATAAATAGCAAGTTATTTAGGTAAATACCAACCGAAATACACCCCGCAATTCTCACGTTGGTAGACGTGGTCTTACCAACTAAGCCACGAAGGTCGTTCATTACATGGATATATATTAGTGAAGGATGTAATGTCACAATAATGGGCGACGAATGTGTGTCGAGATAAGAAAGTATAGCGATCTGTCCTCTCTGCCGTCCCCATAAAGAAAATGGCACTATATTTTACATTATGGGATACAATATTGATATTCATTTTTGTTTTATGGTATATTTTCGTAAATTTATTGGCAAGTATAAAAAAATTAAACTTAAATATTGTTATAGAAGATGCAGGGTACGTTGTTTGATTATAGCATAAAAAAAATTCTACTCTTGGTATTTTTTTCTCTCGCATCTGACATTTTTTTAAATTTTATTGGCCATATACTTTTGACCAAGCTTAAATTATGAGGTTTTTATGTTATAGTTATTTTGTTTCATTTTTTTTGCTTGTTTATCGTAATCGTAACAACCAACTTTTTCTTTATTTTTTTATTCGTTTAACACTCTTATTGCAAATACAATCTGACGGGTTTATTGCCAGGCGGCAATCTCTTCCAACCAATAAGCCAAAAGTAATTGAAGCCAGTTACGTGGTCGCATAATTTATTCAAATGACTATCCATCCCCACGAACTCCATAAAAACGTACGTGAGCATATGCCCACGAGCCCAACAAAGACGAACAATCAGCCTAACATTATTTTTCATATAAAGTGAGATATCATCAATCAAAAGGAAAGGAAAGGATGGTGAAGAAGAAAGGAAAAAAATCAGGAATGAAACACGTTATTTTACTGACTAGAAATTAAAAGTTTTTTCAGTCGCTTCTTAAAGCATGCCAAGGACGGAGCGAGTTTGTAACTGATTCCAGAGTCTCACTGCATGGACAGTAACCGTTTATCTGCTGATTGACTTCCTAGAAATTCCTGTTTTAAGTCATACAGCTTATCAGATGTGTCAATTTAATGCTCTTATCACTAAAAAGTTATTTTTTTATTGGTTTTATTAAATTTTGATTATGTATAAAGGATGTGGCAGTCGAAAACTAAATAAAATATAGTTAATTATATACAAGCATAATCACTGATAACAATCTTCCTCAATATTCAATAGTTAGTGAAAAATATATTTTGTTAATATTGTCAAATTAACCAAAGTCAAGAAAAACATATGGGAGATTTATGCTGATATTTTTATCCCTGTTAGGGGTTGGGCGATTGAAAATGTTTAGAAACCTCTTCTCAACGATATAACAAAGTTGGGTACCCCTGTCTCGGTGTTATTAAGACAAAGCGTGGGAATGGGGTTCTGCAGATAGGTGCATCAATTTGCGGCTCCCGCGGTTACTTCTCACCTGTCAGGATAATCCTCGAACTGGGTGCCGGCCCTGGTGTTTAATCTAAAATATACAAAAAGTATTTGAGATTTTCACAGGGATTGTTAGCCATATTTTGAACATAATTTTTTAAATGATTATGCAATATTCTCCCTGGATCCATCCCAACTCACTGTCTGCGAAAACTGTTGGGGTCAGCTCTCCTCGTCCTCAGGTTGTATGCTCTTCTGTCCCGGACTACGTCCCCCAAGCCGTGCCTCTGCATCAGGTTACATTTTTGCACCACCCACAAATTCTTCAGTCTTCCTCTGGTTGTTATTCGAGAAAGATCCATGGAGATTGCCTGGTTCACAATGTAATAGGGTGCTCTGCGTCCAACGTGCCCATACCATCTCAATCGCCTCTCCTCCATCTTACTGTTGATGTCTGTAACACCTAGGCTTCCACGAATAGGTGAATTTTTTATTTTGTCTCTTAGAGACACACCAGCTGACCATCTTAGCATGCGCATTTCAGCAGTTTCTAGTTGCCTGGAGTAAGAGTTATACACCGTCCAGCATTCGGAGCCATAGAGGAGTGCGGGTCTGACATTCGTTTGATTTGGTAAGAATGATTATTCAATGGGTATTATAATTTCAAATAAATTAATCTACGTTTCAGGATGGTCGCACAGACCCTCCTCATGAATCATAAGTGCTGTATTATTGCAAAGAAGACTTATTTATTCATTCATTTGATTCACCACACAACGGTTTATTTAAATTATAATTTGTTTTATCAAACATTAGTTTATTCCACTTTTTGTAACGGTGTAACCCTACCGGTTTTAAGGCTTTCACCTCATCTTCAGGGGAGCATAAACAAGTCTTGTTTGTGCTCTCCTGAAGATGAGGTGAAAGCCTTGGGGGATATACCGTTACAAAAAGTGAAATAAACGGTGTTTGATAAAACAAATTGCAATGTCTTTAAACCTTCACAACGTTAATGCCTTAACTATAAATAATATGGTTTATTTTAAATAACAGGAAAATAATAGATATAAGGCAAGTTAATTTAAATACTCAAAACAATTGACAAAATTAAATAAAATTTATCTTAATTTTTTTCATATGGTACCTTTTAATATATCCGAATTCGTGTTTCAGATAAATTGAAGAGCGTGGCCAGGAGGCAATATTGTCTTCAACCTCAGTAAGCGAATCTTCGGGTTTGTAGTCTCTGGAGCTGGCACGGAATTTGCGGTTCGTCATTGAACATTTTAACAACACTGCCGCACGATGCGTGTGAGTTTTGTTACCAGACGAACTCTTTTACTTGACTGGCAACCTTTTTTTGGGTATCATCGAGATTTGAACCCGACACGTCCAGATGGAAGTCAAGAATGTTACACTAAAACAATTTTACATATCTCAGATAAGCTTGTTGATTGGAAAAAATGTTGTGAAGCAATAAGTCCACTAAATGTACCAAATATAACCATGCATACAAATGAATTGAGAACTAAATACAATACTTGTGAAAACTTTTCTATGGAAAATTAGAGAATGGACATATATGAAAAAAGTCATGATTTATTGTTAAGAAATTTGTAATTTTTTTTCCTTGAATTTTTTTTTTCGTAAAATCTATCATGAATTGAAACAATTGTATATATCCACGATAAGTTGGATGGTAGGATGAAATTCCTATATGACAATTAGCCCATCAGATGTGACATATACACTAAACCAGTTACACAATAGATTAAAAACAAAAAAATATTATCTCAAAAAACAAACCGAAAAACTGTTTTTACTGTACATAAAGTTATGCAGACATATAAAACATATTATGCAAACATAAAAATGGAAATAAACCATCACAGTAATAAAAGGACTTGTCACTCCTTTCAAAACGTATATTTGATTGAGAATTTAAACCGTTTAAAGCTCGTTTCAACCCTGCTTCGTCTCCAGTTCTACTTCTACCGGCCACTCCTTAGTTTATTACATCTCTCAGCAGAATTCGCACATCTCGCCATTTATAGTCCAGTGAAATGTTCCCTAAATGCGCGCAGGTATAAGATAGAAGTTAAATCTCGGAGAACAGTTCTAGGTATTCTGAATCAGAGGTCGACAACTCGGCGAAAGAAAAGCATTATTTTGTCTAAATTCGCTCAGATCAAAATTTGTACCGGAAATCGATTATTTTCTTTACACAAGGTATTGTATTGTATTACGTATTTATTGTATCCATCCCTGCTGTCGTGTCGCTCGTGACTTAGCATCGTGACTCCCATGATAGTGTATCGACTATCCGTGCGGTCACTGAACCCATCGAGGCGACCCTTGGACTGCCCGGTCATTGAACTCGCATTCCTTACAATGCGAGACAAGCACTGGGCAAGGGCCGCCCGCTCGGTCATTGAACTCACTATTAGCGGAGAAACGAGACAGCGACATATCTTCCGCGCTGTCAGTCAAAACAATAAATACCCTACGTGATTACAATAAATATATTGTGAGGCGTGAGACGAGACATCAACATATATCTTGCTCCGTCTCACACACATTCCAAAATATTATAAATACCGACGTTTATCAATAAAATATCTCTTTGCATATTCCTATTTCAAACGAGTTTTATTAAACTAAACGATCATCCTCATCTCTTCGTTAAGGAACAACATAGCCTCCGATGACTTCTCTCTATCCATCCCTGTACTTCGCAACTCAAAGGGTAGTTGTTAAGGGTTGTCTAGTAGCGTCTCTCACTTGGTCAGTCCAACGAATTGGGATTATTACTCGTATGTGCGTATTCTACGATGATAATCTAAACATGAAACTTCGACAACGATTAGTCAAATGCTACGTTTGGACAGTGTTATTGTATAGAGTGGAATCATGGGCCCTCAAAGTTGGTAGTATGAACTGATTCTAAGCATTCGAAATGTGGATGCACCGGAGAATGCTACGGATACCCTGGACGGATATGGTCAGCAGCACAAAGGTTCTTCAAAGAGCCAAAGTTGATAGAGAGTTGCTGACTAATATTTAAATCCGAAAGGTGTCCTACTTGGGTCATGTACTAAGATAAGCAAAGTATAAATTACTGCACCTGATCATCCAAGGCAAAATAGAAGGTCAAAGAGGTGTTGGCAGGAGGCAAATCTCCTGCTTCGCAATATACGTGATTGGATTGGCATAAGAGGCGTTGGAGATCTTTTTCGGGCTGCCGGGGACAAAGATGTCTACTCTCAGGTGATATTCAACGTTGGGGGAACCTGACATGACACTGGGAGGAAGAAGTCGTCCTTTCACGCTTCCAATAACCACAAACGTCTTCATACTATCTTCATGACCATGAGCAATAAAACCAAAGAATAGGAGAACTCGTCAAAGGTATATTGTCAACAATATGGCGGTGACTCTCAGTATACCGCAAAACATAAGTATGATTAAATACCTTCTTCGTAGTAAGAGGACTGAAGTTAAAACCAGACAGGAAACCTTTTCGATCGTGTCCTCAAGCCACGGGTTTGAAATCAAGCCACTTATCAATAAAACTAGGGCTTCCTAAGAAAGCGGTGTTGTTATATATTTTGTTTGTATATATTTATATATTTTTATTGTTATATACGAGTATTTACATATTTTGTTTCAACTGGGCTTTTCTATAGTATTTTCTCTTCACATTATATAAAGCTTCATTATTTCTTACAAAATCAATCAATATTTCGTCATTTTCGCTGGTCCAAATTACGTTTGCACTCATTTTAAAACGGTCACCGCTACACGGGAAAACCCGTTCCACGACTGTTTGTTGCGCTATGACGGCTGTCATGCAAATGGCGACGTAGCTATTTGACGTTACGCTCACATCCAACGCTATCTAGGAAACCAACGCCATATGGTTTGCATAGACAACGTTTTGTTACGGGCGCTATATAACGACACCACTTTTTTAAGAAACCCTAGCTTAAGGGCACGGAGGTCGTTATTTCTAAGTAACATACTCGTATTTCAACTGCACTGATAAAACACAAAGGGCACGATAAAAGTCATAATTTCGATTATTATACAGGGAAAGGTATAAAAAGCATGATAATTATTGGAACTAAAGCATTGTCTCAATTGAATTTCACACTTAAAGTTTAAGCAGATGGTTTAATTAATACAATTTTGTGGAATTTCGATACTTAATCACCAATATTATGCTAAAGAAAAGTCAAGATCACTTTGGAAGCTAATATTTTTTTTTAAATTTAAAATATATCTTAAAACCAATTATGTGACTCAAATTGGTATATCGTTAACCGAATATAAATCAACATTAATCTGAACTTATGATTCAGACTTATTGAAGAGCGTTACCAGGAGACAACAATATTTTTGACCCTATTAATCCAGCTTTCATGCTGAGAACCACTGGAGAAGGCACGAAACTTGTTGTTCACTTTCAAACGTATTAGCAATACTACCGTACGTAAAGTCAACAACACTCGCACAAGTCTAGCACGTATAAATATTTTTACTAGATTATTTTATAATATTGAGTGATCCAGTTTAAAAAATGTTTAATTGAGTAGAAATAATAATTATTCGACAATTTATATAGCGCCTTTTGGAGAACAGATTCAAAGACGCTCTTACTTTGGATTCGAACCTAATCTTATTGACAGATTAAAAATATTACCAAATAAATATAAATAAGTCAAATGTAAGGAAAGGAAGGTGGTTGCTAAGGCCAATTAAGGAAAGGAAGGTGGTTGCTAAGACCAATTAAGGAAAGGAAGGTGGTTGCTAAGGCCAATTAAGGAAAGGAAGGTGGTTGCTAAGGCCAATTAAGGAAAGGAAGGTGGTTGCTAAGGCCAATTAAGGAAAGGAAGGTGGTTGCTAAGGCCAATTACTCGTATATTAGGTATGTCTTCACATCTATATGTTTGGAAAACAAATTTGGTAGAAAATCGTAGAAAACTAACCAAAGGAAGAAAAACTTCATAAAAAAAACCTTTGTAGATCTTCCGACATGTGACAGTAACACATTCGGCTTTAGGTGTAGTGGAGTTTAATATGTGTACAGAAAAAAAATAAGCTATCCATTGTAATTAAATAATATTGTATACTTAATTTTATAATGATGGTCAGTTTTAAAAAAGTATTATTCAATCAGAATTTGAGTTATTTTACATGTATGTTACCCTTCAATCTATCTCAATTGGCCATTATGGTATATTAAAGAACGTGGTCGGAATACAATATTATCTTTTAACTAACTCATCGTATATTTGGGCTTAAAATCATTAAAATAAGCACGGAACTCGCAGTATGTTCACCAAAACGAATTATTTTGCCAAACTGGGAACCATTTTTTTTTCAAGTACCGTCGAGAATTGAACTCGAAACCTTCAGATAGAACTCAAGCGTCTTAAAATATAGGCCACAGAAGTCGGGACAATATTAAAAATCCAAAATTTAGGTTCGTCAACCATCCAATAGTAGCTAGTGTTGTTAAATCAAACTCACAATATTCTACGACAGAATGATCTTAACAAACACTAGTTGACAACGTTTTGTGTGGTTTTTGTGTAAAACACCGCAATTTTTATACAATGGCATTATAAAAAGGCACTAGATCATGTAGTTCTAGATCATTTTCCACTTGATTTCAAGCAAACAATGCGATCGTCCTCTTAAACACCTTAAAATAAAAAAGGACTTTATCGCTTCCTTTTTCAAACGAGAAAAAACAATACTCTACAACAGAATGATCTTGACAAACACTAGTTGACAATGTTTTATGTGGTTTTAATGAAACCCCCACATTTTTTTATAAAATGGCTTTATAAAAAGGCGCTAGATCAATTAATTCTTGGCCATTTTTCACTTGATTTAAAGTAAACAATGCGATTGTCCTAACAACAACGCTCTAAAACACCTCAAAAATTAAAAAAAAGACTTTATCGCTTCCTTTTTCAAGGTCCTCGGCAAACGAGAAAAACAATACTTTTCAACAGAATGATTTAATAAACACTGGTTGACAATATTTAGTGTGGTTTTAATGAAGAACACCGCAATTTTTATACAATGGCATTATAAAAAGGCGCTAGATCAATTAATTCTAGGCCATTTTCCACTTGATTTCAAGCAAACAATGCGATCGTCCTAACAACAACGCTCTAAAACACCTCAAAAATTAAAAAAAAGACTTTATCGCTTCCTTTTTCAAGGTCCTCGGCAAACGAGAAAAACAATACTTTTCAACAGAATGATTTAATAAACACTGGTTGACAATATTTAGTGTGGTTTTAATGAAGAACACCGCAATTTTTATACAATGGCATTATAAAAAGGCGCTAGATCAATTAATTCTAGGCCATTTTTCACTTGATTTCAAGCAAACAATGCGATTGTCCTCTAACAACCACGCTCTAAAACACCTCAAAAATAAAAAAAAAACTTTATCGCTTCCTTTTTCAAGGTCCTCCGCAAACGAGAAAAACAATACTTTTCAACAGAATGATCTTAATAAACACTGGTTGACAATGTTTTGTGTGGTTTTAATGAAGAACACCGCAATTTTTATAAAATGGCATTATAAAAAGGCGCTAGATCAATTAATTCTAGGCCTTTTTTCACTTGATTTAAAGCAAACAATGCGATTGTCCTAACAACAACGCTCTAAAACACCTCAAAAATTTAAAAAAAGACTTTATCGCTTCCTTTTTCAAGGTCCTCGGCAAACGAGAAAAACAATACTTTTCAACAGAATGATTTAATAAACACTGGTTGACAATATTTAGTGTGGTTTTAATGAAGAACACCGCAATTTTTATACAATGGCATTATAAAAAGGCGCTAGATCAATTAATTCTAGGCCATTTTCCACTTGATTTCAAGCAAACAATGCGATCGTCCTAACAACAACGCTCTAAAACACCTCAAAAATTTAAAAAAAGACTTTATCGCTTCCTTTTTCAAGGTCCTCGGCAAACGAGAAAAACAATACTTTTCAACAGAATGATCTTAATAAACACTGGTTGACAATGTTTTGTGTGGTTTTAATGAAGAACACCGCAATTTTTATAAAATGGCATTATAAAAAGGCGCTAGATCATTTAATTCTAGGCCATTTTCCACTTGATTTCAAGCAAACAATGCGATTATCCCCTAACAACCACGCTCCAAAACACCTTAAAAATAAAAAAGGACTTTATCGCTTCCTTTTTCAAGGTCCTCGCAAAACGAGAAAAAAGGTTTCGGATTTAATGAAATCTAGGTCTACATCACATACACTTAACTACCAGATTTATTTTGAGTTGATCTCGGCTGGAGAGTGGACACTCTCCTGAATTGCGGTCGGCCTAGCCCCCGTGGGGTGACCAGGCGTACAGAGACCGACCGGAATTATGTTTACCTTATTTTTACCCGTTTTAGCTTCGATAAATTTTCGAGATCGTAAATCGAATCCTAGAACTCGTTTAAAAATAATCTTTTTTTATTATAAACCCCAATTTTTTTTATAAAACTATTCAAAACAATAATATTACTATTTTTTTTTAATCAAGAGCAGTATTTTATCAGATGATGGACGAATTACGAAAGATATCGAATGGCGTGTTACGATAGGAAACAAAGTCAACGGGCAATAAAACATGAACACTTGAAATGTACCGTATCATAATCTGCTAAATTAACAGTTTACAATAGTATTTTAGTAACCACTTTGATGTATGGCAGTGAAACGTGGAGATGGATATGTGGGAACCACGGTCGTCGCTAAATATTGTCGCATACATACGGTCAATGACCGATGAGATTCACTTCCTCGACAAATTTAAATAGACAGTCCGAAGTTCATACGCCGGCGATTCAAGTCCAAAGGTCACATGCCCGACATGAGTACAATACTTCAATTGACCATTTCTGCACGCACAGAAGCGAGATAAAAGTATATCGCGGGCACACTCCCGCGCCCATTCTGAAATATTATAAACACCTACGTACTATCAAATAAAGGATTCATTCACTCTCTCCTTCCGCATTGCGATTTAACGTGTTTTATTTATTTACCAACTACTATCATCATCTCTTCAAATAAGAAGCATTCCGCTAAAGATATATACAAATGCATGCTCTGAGAAAATACATGAGGTGACAATGACTGAATATGAAAAGAATTGATTAGGGATGAATATAAACTTATGGATGATGTGTTAAATAAGATGAAGAAGAACACTGAGATGGTTTGGGTATGTACAATGAATGAAGAAAGATTAAAAAAACAATTATACAGATCATCTGTGAGTGGAAAGCGTTGTAGAGAAAGACCAAGAAAAGTGTGGTATTATCAAGTGAATCATATTTTGTAAGAAGAAAACTAGCCGAGCGGTTCAATTCTCGTCGAAATGAACCACTTTGATGACAAGTTGATTTGAGCATTCGGTTAACACTTGTCACCCTGTGATGGATGGCGAGTGACCAGGACTTATATTTTATTTGATTATTCGACGTTTTAATACATAATAAAATGATTTGTATAGCTAACTACAAAAAATAACCTGGCAGACTTTGCATAATTTTAATTTAAAACATACATTTTTCACTGGACGCTTAGCGTCCAGCACCGTGGCTGACGGATTTTTTTAGCACAGTAAGGCAAGTGTTAAAGCATGGCGTATCCACATAATATATAATACTTATTGCTACGGCATCTTAACTTTATTCCTGTGATCAAAGTAATTCACATAGTTTACATCCCATAAAACTCTTGCTGAAACAACATGTTTTTTCTAACTCAGTTCATTCAACTGATGTGACATAAAGTTCACAAGCGTGGCGCAGTGGCAGTTATCGTTTACTGTTACTACCTTAACCGCAGGGTTTTCAAAAACATTACACTGACAGTCGACGAGGCTGATGAATAATTTGTCGATTTTTAATGCTCAATGGTGACTTTTTTCTTTTTTTCATAACCTCTGAGGTCGAAATAGACTTCGTGGTTCATTGTGACTCTCATAAAAATTGAAGCTGGATTTTCACAGAACGTTTTTGTAACAATGCGTTGTTCAATTGTAGAGTACTCAATAAAAATATGTGACTGTGAAACGCGAATTGTAAAATTCAACTAAACTAAAATGAGTCAACGTAAATTGTAAGGTTAATTTTCCGTCACGTAGTTTATACAACCATGTTCTAATTTACAGTCGGTTTCAACCTGTAACATTTTTTTCAAAACATAATTAAAGTACCAGGGAATACAAAAAGATGAGTTGCTTCCATAATCTTCTTCTCCCTGGCTCCATCCCAACTCACTGTCTGCAAAGACTGTTGGGGTCAGCTCTCCTCGTCCTCAGGTTGTATGCTCTTCTGTCCCGGACTACGTCCCTCAGGCCGTGCCTCTGCATCAGGTTATCTTTTTGCACCACCCATGAATTCTTTGGTCTTCCTCTGGTTGTTGTTCGAGGAAGATCCATGGAGATTGCCTGGTTCACAATGTGATCGGATGCTCTGCGTCCAACGTGGCCATACCATCTCAATCGCTTCTCCTCCATCTTGCTGTTGATGTCTGTAACACCTAGGCTTCCACGAATGCGTTAACTTTTTATTTTGTATCTTAGGGACACACCTGCTGATCATCTGCATGCGTATTTCAGCAGTTTCTAGTTGCCTAGAGTAAGAGTTATACATCGTCCAGCGTTCGGAGCCATAGAGGAGTGCGGGTCTGACAATCGTTTGGTATACTTTTCCTTTTAACTTTACTAGCATTTTCGGATCACATAGAACTCCCGTCATTGATCTTAACTTCATCCATCCCACACTAATTCTATGTGTTATATCTGCTGCACATCCTCCACCGCTATGGATGAGTGACCCAAGATACTTAAAGGAGTCACAATTTGGTAATGTTTCTCCATCCATTTGCATTACGGAAGTGACAGCATTTGTGTTCTCGAATGGTAGGTACAGATACTGTGTTTTCTTTCTGCTCAGTCTCAATCCATTGTCCTCCAAGATTCTTCTCCACCTTTCCAGACTATTTTACAGGTATTCATGTTTTTCACTTATTAATACGATATCGTCTGCAAATAGTAGGATCTTTAGGAGACTGTTCATTTCCTGGTTAGTTAAATAGTCCATGACTAAGATGAACAGTAGCGGACTGAGTACCGATCCTTGATGTACCCCCACCTTTACAGGAAATCCTGGTGAAGTTCCCGAAGTGCACCTCACTTGCGTTGTCACGTTATCATACATGTCCTGGATGGCAAGTACATACTTTTCTAGTACACAATGTGCTCTAAGTGCTGCCCAAATTAGGCTTCTAGGGGCCCTGTCAGATGAGATGCTTCCATAATGTATAAATAAATACAGGTTTATCGATAGCAACATAGTAGTATGTACATATTTAAATATATTCCAAAATCACATATATATCCCAAGATAAATAGCAGAAAATACGTTTAAAAGAGAAGCTATTAAAAGGTCTGGGCTCATCTCCTTACATGCCCCCGGTCGAGATACACCCCCCCCCCCCCTAATATAGGGCTAGCCCAGCCGCGAGGACACCCGATGTTTTTTCAGCCCACGCCCTTGTACACGTAGATTAAGAAGAAAAAAATAGAAAACAAATGGCAGAAAAAAATAGAAAAGTAAAACCACAAATACTACATCAAATCAACTCAAATAAATAAATGTAGGTTTCTTGACAGCAATATAATTATCCCATAGTAACACGAATCATGCAATTTGCTGTCAAAATAAGTGTATAAGTACTGTCTATTCATGGCTTTATCCTACTGAGTTTCTGCTGGGCATGCTCGGATATAACTCCTTGAGCGTAAGAAGAGAGCTACGTCTCCTGGTATACGTTGTCAAACTCGTTCGAGGAGTTGTGAGCTGTCCAGCATTACTACAAAGATTAGCGTTAAATGTTCCTAACAATTACACTAGACTGCGCCGGCAGGAACTGTTCTCAATAACATACACAAGAACGGGTCTTCCAGCCGCTATGCCTGTTGGAAGGGCATTAACTCTTCTTAACGGGACTGCTTCGGATATTGACATATTTCATATCACATTACCAAAAGCAAAAGTAAATTTTCTTCTTAGATTGAGCGCGTTAGAAAGCACTCATCAATATATGTGTATCACATGTTTGTGTGTATATACTCGTATGTATGCATATATATTATTTTTTTCTAT
This sequence comes from Odontocerum albicorne, assembly GCA_949825065.1. Lineage (NCBI taxonomy): Eukaryota > Metazoa > Arthropoda > Insecta > Trichoptera > Odontoceridae > Odontocerum > Odontocerum albicorne. The sequence goes on along the minus strand of OX463842.1, from coordinate 5,383,576 downwards.
GTCATTTTACTTCTTTTTTAATACGTTTTGTATTTTTTCAAAGTAATTGGGCTAAGCCTGTTTTGAAAAAATAAATAAAGCACAAATCAGGCCAAATACGATGAAACAAGAAAAACAGTACAATAAACTTTAATAACATATCTCAATGGACGAGCTTATATATCTTAACACACTGCTTCTTACTCTTTACAGACCGAAAAAACTTCTACACAAATAAAATCATCCCCAATAAATAGTTTCACATATTGAAATCATAAAATCTGTATACATAGGTTGCTACTTAAGTGTTGAGATATGGCAACACCAATACCATACGTCAAATCTGACTTCAGCATCGTAAAATTTGACGTACAACTTAATACGAGTACCTATAAAGTGCAATCTAATAGTTTTAGTAAGATGGAAAATTGTCACAAATATTATATCAAATATCTGACTTCGTCGCTTATAGATGAATATTGCTCTTTTTTTTATTAAACAAAGCAAATTATTGTACAAACATTTGTCAATGTTATACCTATATACAAATTTATTACTTAACTAATCTTACATTATATGTTATAATTTATGAACTTACTTAATCTTGTTTTCCTACATATAATTTTATTTTATTTTTTTCAATCTTAATATATGATTTCTTAGAAATAATTAACACCTACATACTACTTATAACTAGATAACAATTCTTACAACTAATTATTTAGCAAGAACAAGTCCACTCGTTCAGGCTACATGTATTCTATCACATTCACTCAGACTTTGGTCGTCCCAGCTAATACTGTAGGTGGACTAGTCATGCAGCAGATAATGCTTCGGGAGCTTGTGCTTATAACGGAAGGGTAGGTCGGATTTACTCTCGTAAGCCCCCAGGGGGATTTACTCTCGTAAACCCCCCACAAAGAATGATCAAGTGTTATGTGTGGTCAGTTTTGCTTTATGGTGTCGAGGCATGGACCCTCAAAGTTAATATCATTAACCGCTTGGAGGCTTTTGAAATGTGGATCCACCGAAGGATGCTAAGAATATCCTGGACTGACATGATTAGCAACGTTGAAGTATTGCGTAGAGCAAATACACAGAGAGAATTGTTCACAACAATCAAGCTCCGTAAGACTTCATATTTTGGCCACATAATGAGAGGTGAAAAGTATGCAATCCTACAACTTGTCATAAAGGGGAAGATTGAGGGTCGTAGAGGAGTTGGAAGAAGGCAGCACTCCTGGCTTCGGAACATTAGAGAATGGACCGGGATGAGAGGTGTGGAGGAGCTGTTCCGTGCTGCCCAGGACAGACAAGGTTTCTCCCAAGTGATCGTCAACGTCGGGGGGACCCGGCAGGACACATGAAGAAGAAGAAGAAGCCCCCAGGGCAGCGACTAAGGGATTGCTGTGATTTTGTTGGCTTTTATAGAACTTCACGGTCCAAGCGAGGATGTGGTGTATATCTGACTTCGAAAAGACGATGCAATAATGATTTCTGCAGATAAGATATAAACTTACGACATTCTTATGTCGTGAGAGCTGCGATAGTGAATTTTGCTACTGCAAATGTCTACGATAAAAAAAAGCTTTTGGGTTCGTTTCCAAGACGAAACATTTGATCTGAAATTGTTTATGAATAGTTTGTTAGAAAAATAACATAGTACTTTAAAATATCGAGCCTTTATATTTCCCTGATCGAAGTTTTTTATCCTTCAAATATAATGTTTGTTTCTTCAATGTTTCAAAACAAATTAAGCTTTTTTTAACTGTCCTGAAAATATCTTATTAAAAGTTTCAATATTTAATTCCGAAATGTAGACATCCACATGTCTTACTTTCGTTGATTTGGCTTCGCCTATTTTCGTAATAAGTTGGTTAATAAAGTTAGCGACCAAAACGCAAGGAGTAATCCACAGTAATCCCGTCAAGGAGCTTTGAACCTTTGTTCCCCGTTTCTTAATAACAATTGCCGATTGTACAAAAATTCTAAAGGCAATGCCTTTGTACACAATCCAAAGTTAAGTAAGGGCTTGTATGAAAATTAGAATTTATAAGTCTGAATATTCATTAAACAAAATGTTGTGAACAAATGTTTATGTGATATATTCATGAAACAAAACGCTATATATTCATAAAACCAAAAATGTTGATTAGTGAAAAAAATGTATTTTAATAAAACAAAAAGTTGAATATTAATTAAACAAAATATTGTTTATTCATGAAGAAAATATTGCGCATAAATGTAACAAAATGTTTATTATTAAAACAAGGTGTTGTACTCATATATTAACCTTTCCCTTCCCGTGCTAAAAAAATCCGCACGTTTCGGTGCTGTGTATTCAATACGTATGTAAAAATGTGCAATTTAAAATCGGAAAAAAAGAATATTCATAACCAATTACTTAAATTAATTAAATTTGAAGTCAAAAGTGATAATAATTGAAATTTAATTGATGAAAACATGAAAAAAAACTTTGGCCGACGTTCACAAAACGGGCGAAGAGACCACCTCGAATGGATGCCCCAGAGCTACTGGGAACTGAGACGGGACTCTGTCTCGGACTGTTATACCTCAAAGCAAACAACACAATTGCGAACTGAGATTCTATTTCTTGCATTCCCATATAACGAAATAGAGAGAGAGTGAGACGTGAATAGCGTCGCTTCCTCACCCATAGCGTTTTTTTTAGAATGAATATACCTACGTCACACACTGGCACACGTTTGATAGTATTGGCGAATTGATTCCCGATTTCACAAAATATCTCTGATGTGGCCGATAAGTGCTAATTGTTATTAATATTATTTCATTCAATGCGTAAATGTATTACGGAGGAATACCTAAAATCTGAACCCAGTATTTATTATATTTACAGAAATATTAAAGTTTTTTAGAAGCAATTTGCACTAGTTACACATCACAAGGAGGGAAAGGTTAATAAAACAAAGTGTTTCATAAGTATACAGTAATTTAAAAAAAGTATGTAGTTATTTAAAAAATGTTGTATTCAAAAACTTTAAAATGTTGACAAAATTGCAAAAAATTATCTTAAACCAACAAGAAGATATAATATAATAAATAGTTGTAATAATTACAAAATTATTTATTAATTTATTTGGTATTTATATTGTTAAATTCCATTTTATTACAGATCGATTTGACACTCAAATATGAAAAAAATCTATACAACAACGGCAAGTGGCAGATATGTGACACTTGACAAAAGCATTGTCAAATGGTATGGCAATGCTTTTGTAAAGCGAAACAGGCATGTCACTATAATTTAAGTTATTGTGTTGATATTTATGTTAAATCGTCTATAAAACAAAGTTATTGTTTAAATTAGTGTTATATTTATAAATCATTTTAATTTAAGTTCGATATATGCATTTATAACATATTACAAAATATGTAATGATAATATATACCAAATGTAGCCAAGAACACGTAGACAAGTAGTCAAGTAACAGTGAAACATATATTTTATAGTTCCATCAACACTTAACTGAAGCTTGTTAAAAAAGAAGACTGACAATATTCAAACATGCATTACTTAGTTTAAATCATTTTATATAGAAGCAAAATAAAGTTATGAATTAAAAGCACTCAGAAAATGACCCACTTAGTATTTTTATTAGTGATACTACGTTTATATAAAATAGAAATATCTTCGAAATTATTATTATACAAGCTACGAAATTGGTTCAAATTATCTGTAGTGCGTTGTTTACTTTTCTGAACCAGATCTAAACCCTTTTTAACCCTTAGGTTTATGTAGGAAAATTCCATGTAGAAAAACTCCTCTAGGATAAATGAAAAAGTTATCTAAAAAGCAAGCTTCAACGATGTACTCGCCGGATTGTGTGAAACTTACCCTCAGGCTAACATATCAGGCTTGTCTTCCTTCCTTACTCCTGGAATGATTTCCGAGGATCCTGTGTGATCCTTTCAGGCGGGTGAGGAAGAGTAAGCTAACAATTTGCTGAATATACCCTTCTGCTTATAACACGCAAAACATTTTGTTAGTTCCATCACTGTTTTTTTACACGCCGCATATTACACAATTTCATTTGCAACCCTTTCAGCACAATTATGGGGTGAATTTTCTAGAACTACCAGATACATACGAGTACCATCTTTAGTGAAGTTCAAAAATGAAACAAATTAATATTTTAATATATCTCAGAAAATCCACTGATTTTTTATAAGGGTCCTTTTCTCTCATCATAACATACCTTGTTTATTTAGATATTTGTCATGTTATATTTTATTTACAGTTAAGGTTTTAAAACTGTGGAGGTTTAAAGACATTGTAATTTGTTTTATCAAACATTTGTCATTCCACTTTATGTAACGGTATAACCCTACCGATTTAAAGGTTTTCACCTCACCATCAGGGGAGCACAAACAAGACTGAGTTATGTTCGAACTGGTACCGACATACATGCATCTAACGGTAAAAAAATGGGTTGGGGATTGTGGGTGGAAGGATGCAGGAGACAACTTCAGCAAGCAGCTGTGAGATCTTTGAAATGTATGTTTGCCAAATGTTCATTCTACTGCACTCCTATTTATCGGGAAAAACAAAAATTTAATACTTAGCAACAATGGTGCATACAAACTTTTATGTATTGTCTGCGATAATTTCTGTATAGGAAAGACAGGAAGATCTTTTGAAAAGAGACTTGGTGAATACAAATCTGCCTTAACAAATCTTCTTATTTATTCTGAAATGGCTTATCATTATCACCGAGAAAATCACACATTTTCTATTGATGATGCCAAATGCTTCCTCCAATCTGTCCAATTTCTTTCTTAACGAAAATAAATTGGACAGATTGGAAGCCCTAGAAATATTAAAGTCAATGCATTGGGATGAACACCTGGCAAACAAACATTCCTATCATCTCACCGTTGCTTGCTGAAGTTGTCTCCTGCCTCCCTTTATCCACAATCCCCAACCCAATTTTTACCGTTAGATGCGTATATGTTGGTTCCAGTTTGAACATACTCGTAATTCAGTCTAGTTTGTGCTCTTCTGATGATGAGGTGCGGTTCACTCGGCACGATTATGGAACAAACTTTCGTGAGCTATCATCAGATGTGCACCATCCTATTTACATTTAAAAGAGAATTAAAAAAGTATTACAATATATCATAATAATTGTAATTTGTTTTATCTAACACTGTGTATTTCAATTTAAGTGACGGAATAACCCTATCAGTTTCAAGGTTTACACTTCATCATCAAGGGAGCATTAACAAGATTTGTTTGTGCTCCCCTGCTTACATTTTTTTTGTATTGTATAGTCCACAACAGTATTATAGTACCAACTTTAATGTATGGGAGTGTAGAAATGCGTGCATTTAGAAGAATATATAAGATGAAACTGTTTAAGAGAACACTGAATTAAGGGATAAGGGATGAATGTAAACTGAAGGTTCATGTGTTGAATAGTACTTTAGGGAATCGGTCGTTAAGGAAGAGATGATGATAGTTGTTGGTAAATAAATAAACTCGTTAAATCGCAATGCGGAAAGAGAGAGTAATTTTATTAATAACGTAGGTATTTATATATTTTTAGAATGTGCGCGGGAGCGCGCTCGCGATATGCCTACGTCTCGTTTCTGCAAATGCAAAAACGATTAATGTCATATGTAGGTGATATTTTATTTACGAAACTGGCGAGACAGCGTGGTGCGTTCTCTCTCTAGTATGGAATGCGATGCGATCGCTCGGCTGGCGTCAATGACTGTTTACTATAATTTATCGAGGAATCCGAAGGTCGTTTCATCGGTCATTGACCGTATGTATGCGACAATATTCAGCGACGACCGCCACAGTACTATGGCTATCTAGTTGGTTAAGAGTTTTATGCATACAATAAATTGTAATTATTAATTGAGGAATATATAAATAATAAATTTTAATTAGTTAAATATCATATCATCTGTCAAATAATATAGAAAACTGCAAATTCGTTAAAGTTAACCCGTTTATCATTAATATAAGTAATTAAATGATATTTAGAAAGAAGGAAACGTTTAAAGTCAGAAAAATGGCAGGGGTTGTATGAAAAGGGGTATGGATATAGAAGGAAGATAAATATGTGTCGTTATAGGAAAGTCAGACGCTCTCTCCTCTCCGCCTATCCTGACACGAGGAAAGGCGTGATGATATGTGCATATATAACAGTATGTGCTCGTATAAAGGTTCTTTAAAAAAATAAAATAGCACTACCACAAAAGTATTACACTATACTTTTGTAGAGATGTGAGTAAATGTTAAACACAAATTATAGTATTGTTTTACACTTTCGTTGTATAATGTACAACAACGCGGGTTTATTGCCATGTTGTAATCTCTTCCAATCAACTAGAAAGATGTTGAAGAGACCTTAAGTGAAAACCAAACTAGAATCCTTTTTAAAAAAATCAGGGATCCAATGGAATTTGAAACCTCAACCTCCGGGCTGGGAGACAGGCGTCCTACCAACTAGGTCATGGAGGTCGTCGTGTTTTAATATTCATAAAAAAATTCAATTGTGTTTGATTTATTTTATTAAACTAAAAATCCTTTAACACAAAGGGAAGAAATTTTATGTTTTGCGTTTCAGCAAATAAGTTTAAATATAAAATGTCGGCAAAAAAATAGATTCTTGAAAAGTAAGTAAGGATCACTTACTTCAAAATAAAACAGTAAACAAGGTCTATCATCATTCAAAGCACTCAGATATACAAAGTAAATCAAAACTCCATCTCAGTTTCCCATTGAAATTACAACCAGGAGTACTTTCATAACAATCCCGGTTTATTTATTCGTTTTCATGGAGGAAATTCCATTTGGAGAGTCCTTCAGATTCAGGCAGCTGATACGCAAGGAAACAACAAAACTTCGAGTCTTAAAACAAGTGTTTTCAAAATACACGAAACAAAAATTGCGGATATAATAGATTTTTTGGTGCCAATTTTGATATATGGGCGTGAAACGTGGACGTGGAAAAGGACTAATAGGAGCTGAAAAAATGCTGTTGAGATGCGTACATTGATAAAAATACATGGAGTGACAATGTATGACAGAAGACGGAATTAATTGAGTGAAAGTGAACTTAAGGCTGATGTGTTAAGGAAGATGAATAAGAGTGCATTGAGATGGTTTGGGCGTGTAGAACGAATAAATGAAGAAAGACTCAGAAAACAGATGTGAGAGGAAGGCGTATAAGAGTAAAGAGTATGAGAGGAAGGGCAACGAAAGTATGGTTGGTTCAAGTTAATGATGTTCTCAAAGAAGGAAAAGTGGAATGTCTGAAAAATCGTAGTTGTTTGAAAAGGTGTATGGATGTAGAAGAGGCTTAGAATGTGTGTCGAGTTTAGAAAGTGTGGCGCTTTGTCTTCTATGTCGACCTCAAAAAGGGAGATGGCGTGTTGGTACGAATGTAAAAATTTCGAACTTATTTTCAATTGAAACAATTTCATCTTTAGTTATCTTATATGGGAAGTTAATACTAGCTGAAAAGCCCACCCATAAATGTGCGATAACAATGGCTAAATACTTTTTATTGTTACACTAATAAACATTATATCCCATCACGCCATGTCCCTTACGAGGTATGCAGGGAGGATCGAGCGTCACACATTCCGTTTCTTACAGACATACATCACCTCTACCTCATCCAGAGTTCATTTTTTACAACTGCTTCTGTTCTTCATACTTTTCACTTTACTCTCTTTTCATAGTTAACTTATGCTCTTTCCATGTAACTCTCGTATGTCCTCTTTTACCTGCTTCTCTTCGTTCAAGCCGTATATTTCCTTGTCATTCTATCCTGGCTCATCCTCTCACACCCGTATTCTTCCTCCATAGCGATATTTCTAAGTTTATCTATCTTTAATAGATCTATTTTCAATTATTTCGCTAAAAGTACAAAACAAGTGTTGAGTTTAAAAAGTAAAGTACCTAATTTAATATTACAAGTACCAACCTTCCAATTTCCGAATTGTTTTACTCAGATAGCACGTGTATTAAAATTGGAATACTTGCATTACGCTGTTACACATATTAAATGTTTTTGTTTCATTTTCACTTCACAGCCACAGTGTATTTTGTATCACCTTCGGCTTCACGGCATTAGACAAATTATGCAATAAATGATATAACTTGAATTTTAAACTTCCTGAGTACCTTCATTTTGCTGGTTCGAAGGAGATTTTCGGTTCTGACAGTCTCGGTTCTGAACTCTATGCTGATTATCAGTATGGGGCGGACACAGGTCTTGTATATCCTCACCTTGCTTTGGATGTTCATATGCTTGTTTTTCCAGATAGTATTCTTTAAACATCCGGAAATAGCTGCGGCCTTTTGTGATTGTTCAAGCACTTCGCCATAGAGGTCATTATTGCACATTATGCTAGCACCCAAATATTTAAATTTTGTTACTTGTTTAATTGGTGTGTCGTTGATCGCCACACTGCATCCAACTTGTTCTCTGGCTAGAGTCATGCATTTAGTCTTGCTGATGGGCATACACATGTTGTATTTTTTGGAAGCAGTGTGGAATCGATGTAGCATTTGTTGCAGGTCTTCCTCTGATTCGGCTATGATGGTGGCATCGTCAGCATAGCATATTATGTTTAGCATATTGTCGCCCATCTTGTATCCCAGGTTAACGTCAGCAACTTCTTCTATAATTTTATCCATAACCAAGTTAAATAGAAATGGGCTTAAACTATCTCCTTGTCTTACTCCGGTTGGTGTTGGAACGTCATTAGAGAGTTCTCCGTCTACGCGAATTCTTTTGGAGCTATTTAGGTTTAAATATCTAATGGTTTTGGCGATGGAGGGTGACACGTTCCTTTCGAACAAAATGCTTATTACATCTTCCAGTTGGATTCTATCAAACGCCTTGGTCAGATCGATAAAAGCAAGGTAAGCAGTCTTGTTGTATTCCGAAGAATTTTCTTTAATTTGCCGCAGTATGAATATGGCATCTGTAGTAGATCTGTTTCTTCGGAATCCTTGTTGTTCATCTCTATTTTCAATTTGTTGTTCTAATTATACTCTTAGGATATTGGTACAGAGCTTGGAAAATGCCCTTAAAAAATATATTCCTCTATGGTTACCAGGATCAGATTTTGGTCCTTTTTTGAAGATGTGAATCGTTATACTGGCCCTCCATTCATCTGGTATTGTTGTAGTTTCAAGGATCAAGTTGTAAAGTTTGTGGAGACTTTTCGCTAGTTCTTCGCCGCCATATTTTATAATTTCGTTTGGTATATTATCACTTCCAGGAGCTTTTCTATTTTTGAGTCTTTTCATTCCTCGTCTATTTCACTCTCCTCCAATGTTGTGGGTTCGTTAATTATTATATCTGGAATTGCTGGTGGAGATGTGTTGTTAAACAGGTCTCTAAAATATTTTTCCCATTCCGCTATAGAAATCTTGTTAGTTTGAGCGTATTCATTAATTGGTTTCTTTTTATCTCTTAGCATCTTCCATACTTTCTTTTGGGTGTCATAGAGATCACGCTCCATATCTTTGGTGAACTTTCTCCAATATTCTTCTTTTATCTTTCTGATTTCGGAGTTTACCCTGTTTCGAACAGTTACATATTTGGAGTATTCTTCTCTAGATGGGTTGCTTCTATAAGTCAAGTAACTTTTCTTTTAATCCTCTGCGAGCTGTCGTACATCGTCATTAAACCATGGTTTGGTGTTCTTCTTCGCATTGACATTTATGTTTATTTTTCCTAGAGCCTCCGTGGCAGCTTTGTCAATTTCTGATTTTATCTTTTTCCATGCTTGATTAACATCATCGGAATCTAGTATTGGATTGTCAGTGAGATTTTGAGACAGTCTATTGATATAATAGACGAGGATCCTACTGTTGTGAGAGAGATTAGAGTTGGAAGACTGAGGTGGGCATGACATCTTCAGAGGATGGGTGAGGGCGAGATCCCAAGGCGAATCATGGATGGTGCGCCCGGGGGGCGGAGAACAGTGGGAAGACCGAAACTCCGATGGCTGGATGGAGTGGTGAGGGATGCAAACAACATCGGTATCCGGAACTGGCGTAACGCTGCACAGGACCGTCAGTCATGGGGGCAAGCTCTGCGGGAGGCCAAGACCCGACCTGGGTTGTAGAGCCATGGATGGATGGATAGACGAGTGATGTTATCGCCAATGGATTCTATATTGAGTTTGCTGATTATCTTCGGAGGTTTGCGAATTATTTTTGGTATTTGGTGATGGTCAGTTCCAACATTTGCAGATGTAAGTGCTCTCACGTCGATGATCTGGGATGGTTTGATAGATGTATTAGTTATGATAACGTCGATAATGGACTTCTCACCTCGTGAGTTGACAAACGTATATTTGTGGTGTTTTTTATGAGGAAAGAAGGTGTTATTAATCCTCATTTCGTTTCTGGCACAAAAGTCTATTAATTTTTCTCCGTTGTCTTTATTGAGTTCTTTCTCCGTAAGTTTTACTCCTGTGTGCTAATATAGCAGGAAAAAAAACTATGTTAATATTTGGCGCAGCCTGCATTAAAAAGTATAAATGTTCATATGATTTGATGTTTATCTTTAACTTCAAAGTTCGTGATATTTTCAAACAACTCTATTTCTTAAATGACGAAAACGTTTGGTTTTCTATTTTCTCTTGAAAATAAATTATTTCAACATCTGATAAGATTTCACCAACGTTTTAAGGGTAACGACTTGAAATACCAACTCTAACCTCATACACGTAAAAACTATTTAAATATTTTAAAGAAATGGAGAAATAAGTAGAATATACATTTATTTCACGCAAAGCGTGGAATTTATTGTAACGTTTAAATCGGATAACATCTAATGTTAAATGATAAAATGAAAAGAAAACAATATTATGTGCAAAATGAAAACTATGCCGGTTATTTTCAGTCGACAAAACTATGCCGGTTATTTCCAGTCGACAAAAAATCTTACATGTTACACTCTAATTATAATTCCAAGCTTTTTACATAATTCGCAAGTTTTATTGACCCTAAGATTCTTAAGTTTACAAAAGGTCATAAAGTTAGCATAATTTATGATTGTCGTGAAATTTTCAACTACCTGCTGATGTATAAACTTTGAAATGATATGGTTCTGTATTATATTGTATAAATATACATTTTGAGATGGTTTAGGCAACGAATGAATGCAGAACTAACTAACAAAACATATAAGCAACGTAAATGTATGTGGAAAGCGCTATAGAAAAGAACTAAGAGAAGAATGGTTGGATCAAGTAAATAATATTTTGAAAGAAAGAAATGTGAGAGAAAATGTAAGAACTGTATTAGGTGTATGGATGTAAAAGATATATGTGTGTCAAGTATATGTGTGTCAACGAAAAAGTTATATGTGTGTCAACGTAAGAACTGTATTAGGTGTATGGATGTAAAAGATATATGTGTGTCAAGTATATGTGTGTCAACGAAAAAGTTATACGTGTGTCAACGTAGGAACTGTATTAGGTGTATGGATGTAAAAGATATATGTGTGTCAAGTATATGTGTGTCAACGAAAAAGATATATGTGTGTCAACGTAAGAACTGTATTAGGTGTATGGATGTAAAAGATATATGTGTTTTAACGAAAAAGTTATACGTGTGTCAACGTAGGAACTGTATTAGGTGTATGGATGTAAAAGATATATGTGTGTCAAGTATATGTGTGTCAACGAAAAAGTTATACGTGTGTCAACGTAAGAACTGTATTAGGTGTATGGATGTAAAAGATATATGTGTGTCAACGAAAAAGTTATATGTGTGTCAACGTAAGAACTGTATTAGGTGTATGGATGTAAAAGATATATGTGTGTCAAGTATATGTGTGTCAACGAAAAAGTTATATGTGTGTCAACGTAAGAACTGTATTAGGTGTATGGATGTAAAAGATATATGTGTGTCAACGAAAAAGTTATACGTGTGTCAACGTAGGAACTGTATTAGTGTATGGATGTAAAAGATATATGTGTGTCAAGTATATGTGTGTCAACGAAAAAGTTATACGTGGTGTCAACGTAAGAACTGTATTAGGTGTATGGATGTAAAAGATATATGTGTGTCAACGAAAAAGTTATATGTGTGTCAACGTAAGAACTGTATTAGGTGTATGGATGTAAAAGATATATGTGTGTCAAGTATATGTGTGTCAACGAAAAAGATATATGTGTGTCAAGACAGGAAAGTTTGGCACTCAGTCCTCTCTAGTAGAAGAGGTTTGATATTATATTTTTATAACATTGTTATTTGTTTTAATCAAACACTGTTCATTCCACTTTTTACAACGGTACACCCTACCGGTGTCAAGGCTTTCACCTTATCATCAGGGGAGCACAAGAGGTGAAAGCCTTGAAACCGGTAGGGTTATACCGTTATAAAAAGTGGAAAAAACAGTGTTCGATAAAAACAAATTACAATGTTTTGAAACCTCCACAATGTTAATGCCTTAACTACGAATAACATATTTTTATGATTAATTATTATAGAATATTACACTGTCGCTGCAACAATAAAACCTAGCGGGCTTATTTGCATATGGTGATTGTCAAATCTGGTGGGCTTACTGTTATGTTCTTATCGTTTCCAGCCAAAAAAAAGATATGAAAAAATCTTAAGTGAAAACCAGACCGGAATCCGTTTTATTAAAATCCTTTTAGACCACAAATGGGGTGTCCTTTTAGACCACAAATTTCAAAATATGCAAAATTTTACCCAGAGTAAATTTTGCAGCTAAAAAAAGTAATATTATAAAATTGAAACTCATAGAAGAATACGTATAAAACTATGTTTTATTTATATATTATTCAAAGTTATGGCATTAGCACTGTGGAGGTTTAAAGACACCGTAAAGTGTTAAGTACAACACTGTTTAGTCCACTGTAATGGTATAACTCTACCGGTTTCAAGGTTTTCCCCTCATCATCAGGGTAGAAGCGAAATATTGAGTACTTTATGAAATGCTGAATTTCACCAAAGAATACATTTTTTCATGTTTTTGCATATACGAAATTGAATACAGTATTTGGATACTATCACGATAGTTTGAACACAACCATAACATTTTTTACAATATCACGACAGTTTAGGCAATATCATGACAGTTTGGACACTACCATAACAGTTTGATCAATATCATAACAGTTTGAGTAATATCATGATAGTTTGAGCACTATCGTCACATTTTTTCACTTGCATGACAGTTTGACACCATCATGACTCTTTTATGAACTATCACAACAGTTGGGGCAATGTAATGACAGTTTGGACACTACCATAAAAGTTTGAGCAATATCATAACAATTTAGATAATATCATGACAGTTTGAGCACTATCTTCATATTTTGTACACTTGCATGACAGTTCGGCACCCCCATAACAGTTTGTGCACTATCACGATAGTTTGGGTACAATCTCGACAGTTTATATATTATCATAACAGTACTATATTTGCACTCTCACGACAGTTAGAAGTATTGTCCTAACAATTTGGGCTCTGGTATAACAGTTTTAAAGTAATCATGTCATTTTGGGCACAATTATGACATACAGTAAAATTAAATGGGGAAATTGGGAGTCGAATGCAAACGTGATTTCTTTCAAATAAAATATGAACCAAGCTGATGATACTCGTATCAACACCTTGATCAAACTAGTAAAGGTATTTGGACAAAATTCTAAACCTAAAGACTTAGAAACCATCATGTGTCGGTTTGAAAATATATTTTATATGGTAATTTTAGAGCCAAAACCAGTTATATCGACGAGTATACGGAGTTTCAGGAACAATATGGATTTTTTTTTCTCCACAATTCCTCATAATCAACAGTGTAAGGTCAAATCAATATGCATGGATTTATCACTTAAGTTGCGCGCAAAATAGCTGAACCAAGAAAAGCTACTTTGAGGCTAGTTTGTTAGGAAACAAATCATCAGGTAGACCAAGACAATCTTCAGGGATAATGTGTTTGCATACACTGAAATAATTATCGAAGACTGTCAGAGATAAATGACGAAGAATTAAAAGAAGTCGAGAAAAGCGTTCAACAATAGTTTACTTCTTAAATAGTTCTGACTATTGGTGGTGAGATAAGGTATAAGGTTTTTTGGTTGGATATTTCTTGCGTTTATACCGTTCATTTGATAATCACTATTTCGCGTGATCAAATCTATAGTCCGTCAAATCTCACTGAACTGAATATATTTAAGCTTCACTATTTACAAGCACCAAGCTTGATGAACTTTGTAAAAGGTGAAGAAAGATTTTCAAATTCTAATTTTAAACCCTTTTAAATAAAAATCGCTTATTTTCCCCAGATGTTTCGACTGTTCCTTTTCAATTGAGTGATAAAAGCTCACCACATATAATTTTGTTAACAATTTAAATATGGCATGATAACTTGATTTACTCTAAGGTTGCGTTTTAAATCCTTTACTTAAAACTTTAATTCGTATCTTCTAACTTGGGAATTCAAAATTTTATGGTTAAAATTTAACGGTGTTAGATTTCAGTTTATCAATTTTCAGAATTTTGAACATAAACTCCGTAACCACTATTTTACATTATCTTTCTTAGAAACTAAGTTTTAATTGTGAACCAGTATCCCTTAAAATGTTTTTATAACTTTTAATTTTGCAAAGTTCTTACTTAAAGTAATTACAAAAGGTATTTTATTTCAAGTCACAAACAAGAGGCTTTAATAATTATACCCAAGTTTCAGATTTGAAGGCGAATACAGTTAAGACCTTTAAAATTCATGTGCAGTGCAATCTCGATCAATTGTCCTCGAATAATTGTTTATCCGTGTATCTCGTTTATTGCATCCAGTCCACAATTTATTCCATATAAAACACGTCAAAGAGATATTTTCGATCATTCCTTTATGCATCGTTTTACGGCAATATTCGTTTTGAATATTGCAGTTTTTTGTAATATACTATTTTACTCAATTGATTATTTGTTTTTTTTTTTTTCAAAATAATAAAACCATATTCCGTATCAAACTATAAATGCTCCATTTAAATTAAAATAATGGCACTAGTGTACAATGATCAGAATATTCAAGATGAACGTGTTTCACTCAAATACTACGCACTAGCCACCATGATCAGAATATTCAAGATGAACGTGTTTCACTCAAATACTACGCACTAGCCACCATGATCAGAATATTCGAAATGAACGTGTTTCACTCAAATACTACGCACTAGCCACCATGATTAGAATATTCAAAATAAACGTGTTTCACTCATATACTACGCACTAGCCACCATGATCAGAATATTCGAAATGAACGTGTTTTACTCAAATACTACGCATTAGCCACCATGGTAAGAATATTCTAAATGAACGGTTTTCACTCAAATACTACCATGATCAGAATATTAAAAATAAACATGTTTCACTCAAATACTACGCACTAGCCACTATGATCAGAATATTCGAAATGAACGTGTTTCACTCAAATACTACGCATTAGCCACCATGGTCAGAATATTCTAAATGAACGGTTTTCACTCAAATACTACCATGATCAGAATATTAAAAATAAACATGTTTCACTCAAATACTACGCACTAGCCACCATGATCAGAATATTCGAAATGAACGTGTTTCACTCAAATACTACGCACTAGCCACCATGATCAGAATATTCAAAATGAACGTGTTTCACTCAAATACTACGCATTAGCCACCATGGTCAGAATATTCAAAATGAACGTGTTTCACTCAAATACTACCATGATCAGAATATTAAAAATAAACATGTTTCACTCAAATACTACGCACTAGCCACTATGATCAGAATATTCGAAATGAACGTGTTTCACTCAAATACTACGCATTAGCAACCATGGTCAGAATATTCTAAATGAACGGTTTTCACTCAAGTACTACCATGATCAGAATATTAAAAATAAACATGTTTCACTCAAATACTACGCACTAGCCACCATGATCAGAATATTCGAAATGAACGTGTTTCACTCAAATACTACGCACTAGCCACCATGATCAGAATATTCAAAATGAACGTGTTTCACTCAAATACTACGCACTAGCCACCATGATCAGAATATTCGAAATGAACGTGTTTCACTCAAATACTAAGCACTAGCCACCATGATCAGAATATTCGAAATGAACGTGTTTTACTCAAATACTACGCATTAGCCACCATGGTCAGAATATACAAAATGAACGTGTTTTACTCAAATACTACGCATTAGCCACCATGGTCAGAATATTCTAAATGAACGGTTTTCACTCAAATACTACCATGATCAGAATATTAAAAATAAACATGTTTCACTCAAATACTACGCACTAGCCACTATGATCAGTATATTCGAAATGAACGTGTTTCACTCAAATACTACGCATTAGCCACCATGGTCAGAATATTCTAAATGAACGGTTTTCACTCAAGTACTACCATGATCAGAATATTAAAAATAAACATGTTTCACTCAAATACTACGCACTAGCCACCATGATCAGAATATTCGAAATGAACGTGTTTCACTCAAATACTACGCACTAGCCACCATGATCAGAATATTCAAAATGAACGTGTTTCACTCAAATACTACGCATTAGCCACCATGGTCAGAATATTCGAAATGAACGTGTTTCACTCAAATACTACGCACTAGCCACCATGATCAGAATATTCAAAATGAACGTGTTTCACTCAAATACTACGCACTAGCCACCATGATCAGAATATTCAAAATGAACGTGTTTCACTCAAATACTACGCACTAGCCACCATGATCAGAATATTCGAAATAAACGTGTTTCACTCAAATACTAAGCACTAGCCACCATGATCAGAATATTCGAAATGAACGTGTTTCACTCAAATACTACGCACTAGCCACCATGATCAGAATATTCGAAATGAACGTGTTTCATTCAAATACTACGCATTAACCACCATGGTCAGAATATTCTAAATGAACGGTTTTCACTCAAATACTACCATGATCAGAATATTCAAAATAAACGTGTTTCGTCCGAATAATCATACCCCCAAATGACCCCCCGATTGTCACTCTGAACACCCCATCATCGATAATTCCTCCGGCAGACAGTTTACCCCCATAGGCAACCGCATTTCTCACCTTCAATAAACATTTTCTACACCTTAATATATTTATAAAAGTCACACACATTTCCCCACTCATTTACTTATCTACATATACTATATACATTCTTATAATTTATTCACAATTCATTTTTTTTTTTTTTTTTTTTTTTTTTTTTTTTTTTTTTTTTTTTCACCCATTCAATATAAAACAGTGTGTGACGACACAAATTTATGTATATTTGTATTTAATATTATGTACATATCATCATATTTATATATGTATTTAATCGTTTATAATTTCTCATAATCATTCATAAAATCAAAACAATTACCACAAACCTATCCTTTCCCGATTCCCAAAAAGATCCAAAAATTTCCAATAAATATCTTAACAGTCAGAACTTATCCGATGAAGGAGTAAGGTGTCCTACCATCGGACCGAAACTCCGAACAAGCTATCCATCGACTAGTACCATCTTCCACTTCCAGCTTTGGTGCGAGATGGAGAAGAGCATCCCGGATCACCTCATTGGTGGCAAATGTTTTTCTCTCACCCACATTCGCCGTTCGATGTCTCATGGTGACCATGAACCAATTAATCTTGCAAACATGGCAGAGACGCTGCAGAAGTGCGGATGGCTAAATGTGATTCGATACGCGTTATTAGACCATACCGAAAGTCGTTCTATGAAAGTACTTTTATAATTGACTTATACCTTAGATGTGCACATACTCGTACATGAGTTGCAAATATATCTCCAAAAGAGTTTTTATTTTATGTTTGTCATGCCGTTTAAGGAATTGCATTCAAATATCAAACTACGTAGATAAATAAGGGAATTTCCACATTAGCTAGAAGTAACTTTAATTGAATTATATTTCGCAAACAGTAAGCACTTGCTTCTCTCTATACATAATAATTGCACTCAAAGCTCAGAGCGGTGAGGTATTTAAGAGATGACTGTAGCAAAGGAATGCACTCTGCTTTGAATGATATCATTTAAATAAATTTGAAAATATTTACCCATCTTATTTGAGAAAACTTGCAATTCTTGTGTGTGTTTAGAGAAAATATTATATATACGGAAACTTTCCAGAGCGTTGCATTAATGAAAATGTACAAGAAAGGTCAGTTATTGGAAACATTCTGTCATATTAAATAACATTTTTTTCAAAGTATCGGTCTCCAAGAAGAAATTAAATACTCAATACCAATATTGTATGATCTATCCGATTCTGGACTATGCGGACGTCTGTTTCTTGGATGTTACAGAGGAACAGCTGGATAAATTACAGCGTCTTCAAAATGTGTGTCTAAGATTTATTTTCAACCTACGTATATATAACTTCATATCAGAAGGCATTGCACTGGTTGAATGTTAGATATAGACGCCAAATTCGCATATTGTCTCTATTGTATAATATCCTTAACTGTTCCCCCCCCCCCCTCCTCTTATCTCGCCAAATTTTTCAGTATCTTTCCATCGTGGATTAGCGCTACGCTCAAACAGAGATTGTCTATTGGCCTTTCCAGTTCACCGCTCCTCTTTCTTTACGTCGTCCTTTACTGTCAATGCAGTGAGACTCTGGAATCAGTTACAAACCAATATAAAACTCGCTCCGTACTTGGCATGCTTTAAGAAGCGACTGAAAAAACTCTTAATTTCTAGTCAATAAAATAACGTGTTTCATTCCTGATTTTTCTTTTCCTTTCCTCGCCAACATCCCTTCCTTTCCTTTTGATTGATGATATCTCACTTTATATGAAAAATAATGTTCGGGTGATTGTGTCCGTCTTTGTGGGGTTCGTGAGTATATGCTAACGTATTTATTTATGGATTTCGTGGGGATCGGTAGTCATTTGAATGATTTATGCGACCACGTAACTTGCTTCATTTACTTTTGTCTGGTTGGTTGGAAGAAATTTCCGCCTGGCAATAACCCTACCAGATTGCATTTAAAATAAAAATGTTAAATAAATAAATAAAAATAAATAAATGGTACAAAAAATTCCGACCTGTACTAGTACTAGGGCGTGTATGGACCTCGACATGTACCATATACTCTCCTATTATTGTTTATAATTAAGACATTAACGTTGTGGAGGTTTAAAGACATTGTACGTCACAAAAAAGTGGAATAAACAATGTTTGATAAAAATAAATTACAAACTCTCCTATTGCATTGACTTTTATTCTTGTCTTTTTCTGTGTTAATTTAATTTGATCATGTCATGTTCTTCTAGGTTTCTCTTCTGTGTTCGTATAATTTAATTTGATCATGTCATGTTCTTCTAGGTTTCTCTTCTGTGTTCGTATAATTTAATTTGATCATGTCATGTTCTTCTAGGTTTCTCTTCTGTGTTCGTATAATTTAATTTGATCATGTCATGTTCTTCTAGGTTTCTCTTCTGTGTTCGTATAATTTAATTTGATCATGTCATGTTCTTCTAGGTTTCCCTTCTGTGTTCGTATAATTTAATTTGATCATGTCATGTTCTTCTAGGTTTCTCTTCTGTGTTCGTATAATTTAATTTGATCATGTCATGTTCTTCTAGGTTTCCCTTCTGTGTTCGTATAATTTAATTTGATCATGTCATGTTCTTCTAGGTTTCTCTTCTGTGTTCGTATAATTTAATTTGATCATGTCATGTTTTTCTAGGTTTCTCTTCTGTGTTCGTATAATTTAATTTGATCATGTCATGTTCTTCTAGGTTTCCCTTCTGTGTTCGTATAATTTAATTTGATCATGTCATGTTCTTCTAGGTTTCCCTTCTGTGTTCGTATAATTTAATTTGATCATGTCATGTTCTTCTAGGTTTCCCTTCTGTGTTCGTATAATTTAATTTGATCATGTCATGTTCTTCTAGGTCTGCCTTCTGTGTTCGTATAATTTAATTTGATCATGTCATGTTTTTCTAGGTTTCTCTTCTGTGTTCGTATAATTTAATTTGATCATGTCATGTTCTTCTAGGTTTCCCTTCTGTGTTCGTATAATTTAATTTGATCATGTCATGTTCTTCTAGGTTTCCCTTCTGTGTTCGTATAATTTAATTTGATCATGTCATGTTCTTCTAGGTCTGCCTTCTGTGTTCGTATAATTTTTGTTTGAAATCTTTCACCTTTCATTATTTTGATCTGATCGAACCACCTCAATACTTAATTCTCAAGCATTATACTAATTTTCTATCTGCATTCTTTTGTAGTATCCTTTATCATATGTTTCTCCGCACATTGTGCACCACTCTGTCACTTCTATCGCTTTTCTCTTTTTATTATTTTATTTTTATATTTTTAGTTGTCTGGAAGATATTACAACATGGCAATTAACCCGTCAAGTTACACATCAGGAATTATACAAAAATATGATTTTATTAAGCATTTTTTTTATTTAATAGGTTCTTTTAAGACAAAAAAAGTAAAACACCTATTAAAAATCAAAACTGGCCCGTATAAAATCAATACTGGGGTGTGGGATGGAAGCCACCCGATGCCCTTGTGGTCGGGCTCGCCCTACATTGGGGGGGTGTATCTTGGCTGGGGGCAGGAATTATACAAAAAATATGATTTTATTAAGCATTTTATTTATTTAATTAGTTCTTTTAAAATAAAAAAATTAAAACACCTATTAAAAATCAATGCTGTCCCGTATAAAATCAATACTGGGGTGTGGGATGGAAGCACCCCGATGTCCTTGCGGTCGGGCTCGCCCTACATTGGTGGGGTGTATCTTGGCTGGGGGCAGGAATTATACAAAAAATATGATTTTATTAAGTATTTTATTTATTTAATTAGTTCTTTTAACACAAAAAAATTAAAACATCTATTAAAAATCAATACTGTCCCGTATAAAATCAATACTGGGGTGTGGGATGAAAGCCCCCCGATGCCCTTGCGGTCGGGCTCGCCCTACATTGGTGGGGTGTATCTTGGCTGGGGGCAGGAATTATACAAAAAATACTATTTTATTAAGCATTTTATGTATTTAATTGGTTCTTTTAACACAAAAAAATTAAAACACCTATTAAAAATCAATGCTGTCCCGTATAAAATCAATACTGGGGTGTGGGATGGAAGCACCCCGATGTCCTTGCGGTCGGGCTCGCCCTACATTGGTGGGGTGTATCTTGGCTGGGGGCAGGAATTATACAAAAAATATGATTTTATTAAGTATTTTATTTATTTAATTAGTTCTTTTAACACAAAAAAATTAAAACATCTATTAAAAATCAATACTGTCCCGTATAAAATCAATACTGGGGTGTGGGATGAAAGCCCCCCGATGCCCTTGCGGTCGGGCTCGCCCTACATTGGTGGGGTGTATCTTGGCTGGGGGCAGGAATTATACAAAAAATACTATTTTATTAAGCATTTTATGTATTTAATTGGTTCTTTTAACACAAAAAAATTAAAACACCTTTTAAAAATCAACACTGTCCCGTATAAAATCAATACTGGGGTGTGGGATGGAAGCCCCCCGATGCCCTTGCGGTCGGGCTCGCCCTACATTGGTGGGGTGTATCTTGGCTGGGGGAATGTTTGTGGGATGAGCCCGGACCTTTTAATGTCTTATCTCTTGAATGTATTTTTTTGTCATCTATTTATTTTCTGTGTTTTTTTTTATATTCTTGTTCTACGTGTTCAAGGGTGTGGGCTGAAAAACATCTGGTGTGTCCATGGCTGGGTTCGCCTTATATTGGTGGGGTGTATCTTGGCCGAGGGGATGTTATTAGATGAGCCCAGACCTTTTGATAGCTTCTGTATTTAATGTATTATCTGCAATTTATGTGTTTTAGAAGTGTTATTTAAATATATTTTGTACATACTATGTTGCTGTCAATAAACCTATATTTATTTATTTATTTATTATAAGACAAACCTAATACAGTAAAAATACTAAGTCATATAATTCGTTAAATTCATCCCGGAAAGAACAAATTTAATTTACTAAAATAGATTCGTCAAAATATCGCCTGGATTATTATTTTTAAGGCAATATTCTGAAATAGTAAAAGCAAACTAGTCGTGAGAATACTGGAAGAATTTAGTGGGTCAGTGGGTACAGTGAAAATCCTAGAATAGCACGCGTCCTCGTGACCGGAGAATATACTGGTACATTCCCTTAATTAAATAATTCACTTATTCCCCCATTCTCAAAGATAAGCCGCACGCCCAGGCACGCCAAGTCTGCTTCGCCCAGGCGCTGTTCTTAAACCGTTGCGTAATTCCGTAGCATTATGCCCAATAGACATGATGCTATTTCCCAGATAATTTATATTTTTAAAAACTTTACTTTCGTTTGTTGATCACATGGAAAAATACAAATAAATTTGAGATTGACATTGGTCATAGATGAAATAAATAAATGCGATTTGGTGCTCTGAGAAACTGGGTACATATTATAAAGATAATTCAGGGCATG
>OX463842.1:5155701-5360852 GCA_949825065.1 Odontocerum albicorne | reverse complement strand
CTTACAAACGATATATTTACAGTTTTTTAAACAATTTTAAAAATTACTTTTAACCTCACTAACAAACGATATATTACATTTTTGAAACAAACAACCTATAAAAATTAATAATAACCTCACTTACAAACGACATATTTACATTTTTGAAACAAACAACCTATAAAAATTAATAATAATCTCACTTACAAACGACATATTTACATTTTTTAAACAAACAACCTATAAAATTCAATTTTTACCTCACTTACAAACGATATATTTACATTTTTGAAACAACCTATAAAAGTTAATTTTAACCTAATTTACAAACGATATATTTACATTTTTTAAACAAACAACCTATAAAAATTCATTTTAACCTCACTTACACACGATATATTTAAATTGTCTAAACAAACAACCTGTAAAAATTTAATTTTGACTTCCCTTATAAAATAAATCACGAATTTTACAAACGTGATTCTAATCAAAAAAGATTTTTTTGACTGGTTTGTATGTAGTATATTGGAATATCTCTCAGATAATGTGGTAATCGTTTTATGATATGAATGGTTGAATTAAAATAGGCAATATGTACCAAAAAAAAAACAAAAAAAAACTAAGTATGTATGCAGTTTCGTTCTATATATAATGAAACTGCATACTTAGTTTTTTTTGTTTCTTTTTTTTTGTACTTATTGCCTATTTTAATTCAACCATTCATATGTATGTACAATATGTGACTTCCCTCGAATGACACAGGCATTTTTCCGCTTAGTATTTAGGTATAAGGATAGCTATGACTTCGGTCATATTTATTCTTTCAAAAAGGGAGAGAAAAAAAACTGAAAAACATGCCGGTGTGCTCCGATATTCATAAATACATAATTTACACAGTATTATTCACGAGAGATATTTTTGTGTGTTTGTAATCAATGATATTACTTTCTACCTCGTCTCATTTTTCGTATCTCAGTGCTGGAAAGCTTAATAATGGCAGATAAAAAGTGCAACAATAAATATTATTGTTTTTAATCTGCTATTCTGCTGTCCATCGCAGCTTAGAAATATATTCTTCTATCTATCGCAGCTTAGAAATCTGCTATTCTGCTATCTATCGCAGCTTAGAAATCTATCGCAGTTTCTTGTTTGTAATCTGCTATTCTGCGATCTATAGCAACTTAGAAAAAATATATAGAAAGCTTAATAATGGAGATACAAAGTTCAACGATGAAGTTTATTGTTTGTAATCTGTTATTCTGCTATCTATAGCAGCTTAGAAAAAATATATGGAAAGGTTAATAATGGAGATACAAAATTCAACGATGAAGTTTATTGTTTGTAATCTGTTATTCTGCTATCTATAGCAGCTTAGAAAAAATATATGGAAAGGTTAATAATGGAGATACAAAATTCAACGATGAAGTTTATTGTTTGTTATCTGCTATTCTGCTATCTATCGCAGTTTAGAAATATATTCTGCTATCTATCGCAGCTTAGAAATATATTCTGCTATATATCGCAGCTTAGAAATCTGCTATTCTGCTATCTATCGCAGCTTAGAAATCTGCTTTTCTGCTATCTATCGCAGCTTAGAAAAAATATATGGAAAGCTTAATAATGGCAGATAAAAAGTTCAACAATAAAGTTTCTTGTTTGTAACCTGCTATTCTGCTACACATCGCAGCTTAGAAAAAATACATTCATAGTATAATTACTTGGACAACAGTGACATATGGCATAATTCGAGTGATTTGTGTATGTTTTTCTCTAAACCGGTAAATGGTTTGCTGTCTCCAGCCAATCTTCTAGATTCCCTAGTAAAATCTTACTGCACGTTGTCACAAAGCATCCGTCTATGTCTACCAAATGACATTTTATTGTGTTTCTAGGCTTGCATAAAGAAAGATTTTTACTGACAGTGTAGCCTAAAATTATCTTATATGGCTTATCTATATTGAACATCGTTATCTTATATTGTTAAGTAATAAAAATAAGTTTGTTTTTTTATATAAAGCAATACAAGGAAAATGTACATAAATATATGTTTCACATGATGTACGAGTACATTAGATACAAGATATGTCAGTTGCTTTCAAAAGGTCTGTACTCATCTTATACGAACCTCCCAATCAAGCATCACCGCAGTGTATAGAGAAGAAACCCGACCGGGGCATGATGGATGGCTTTCAAGCACCGAAAAACAACTTATTTGATTCCATCTTCGAAATGATGCCAAAAACCCACCTAATAATACCCACCTTCGTGAAATAAAATTCTTATTAATTCCCTTATTGTATCACGTCTGGATTATTGTAATTGTAATATATTTATTCTTGTCGACATGCTTTGCAAATTTCTCGACTACAGTATGTTTTCAATGCAGCTGCTAAACTGATATATTCGTGCGGTAGTGACAAATATTGTTGAATTAGTCCACAGCTAAAAAGGTTACATTGGATCAAATTTCTCGGATTGATTTTAAACATTGCATTTTATATTCAAGTCCCTTTATGTGATGTCATACATATATATTTCGAACATGTGTCTGAGAAACGTTTCTCCAGAGAGGAGTAGAACTTTGAGATCGATTTCATCTTCATTGAATTGATATATTTTTTCGAATCGATCCTATATCGCGGGGTTTTATCACAAAGCTTAACCGTTGCTGGTCATGTATCTTGAAATGGTTTGCCTCTTAGTGTTAGATTTGGGGGGTTTGTGCAGCTTTAGGAAACAATTGAAAACAACTAATTTTTGGAAGGTTACATCATTTTTTTTATTATACATGAACACATACACATACTACACTACACCTTAAACCGAATGCGTTACTACCACATATTGGAAGATCTACAAAGGTGTCTTAGTAGTTCTTCTTCCCTTGGTAAGTTATCTGTGATATTTTTCTAAACATTAGCAGATGTGATGAAATTCTTAATCTAATAGTATCGACCACCATCTTCTATTCCTTACACTCAAGTGTTTTTTTTTATTTTTAACGTTTCAATAATTGTAGACTCGAATCCTGAGTGAAAGCGTCCTTAAGAAAAATCTGTTCTTCAAGCGGTGATTTAAAAATTATATTTTTATTATTATTTTATAAGTTCAATGTGTTATTGGTTATTGATATCAGCCTAAGTTTTCGTTTAAAAGTAATAATATTTTTAACTGATATTGTATTAGCCCAAAGGGTTGAGAGTTGGCAACACCATATCCTGTAAGGTTCAGTATAGCTGAGTTAATTCGATTGAAAAAGTAATTGTTCAGTTAGTCCGATTAATCCCATCACTAGTAGTTACAGGAAGGCACGGGAGGCTAACGGGAGGATGGAATCATCATTAGAAAAGTTGGTCAAGTGGGTACACGGTTGGTTAATTCTCCCGGTTGTTATGTCGGTTGATCTCGTAAGATATCCCTCCGAGGGAGAACTCACTTTGCGTCTTGAAACTTTCTCCAGCCTGCGTTGTGTGTAATGTTTCCTTAAGGCATTTCCCCAGACTCCAGCTACATAAACCCAAAGTACTCTGCCGTCTTTTTAACCGATTTTGCCGTCTCCTTTGAAAATTCAAAAATATTAATATATATAAACCAACAGTGGTGGCATCAAGTTATATCTATATATTCAAATTTCGGTACTAAAAAAGTTAAGATGAAAAGTTTAATGAACCAAAATTAACAAATGTTAAGTAAAAAGTTGAGGCAAGAATAATGACGATCGTAGCCCTGTTGATAAGATGTCTGTCTTTTACTCTAGGGGTTGTGAATTCGATTGCCCTTGGAACTCACATATTTTATTGAATTATTTCAGTCTAATTTTCCCTTAAAGCTTCTTTGACATAACACAACAGCCTTAAGTTGCTGTCATATACTAAAACTAAAAAGTTCTATGACATTTATTATTTAACGTAAACTAATAAACTGTAAATATGACAACACCTCGTTTTACATACGAAATTAATACAACCGATTTAATATTATTTGATGATACTGCATGATGACTCAAATATAGAGTAAATATATCATACTATATTTTGAACCTTGAAATAGAATTCAAATTAAAATTCAATACAAACATCACTTTGCTTAAGAATCTGATTTTGTTTGCAGTGTAATCAATCAAATCCTCAAAAGCACAAATTTCCTCGATGTTCTTGAAAGCCATCAACATCAAGAACAAAATGTATCACAGACCTTTTGTAAATTACAACTTCGTAATAAATTAACAAAATATTAAAAATTGCAGAAGTTTTCAATTCTTTTTCTTTTTTTTTAACACATGAATTACTGCGTTAAATTTAAAAATAAATATAAAAGTTCTAATAATCACGCTTCCTTCATATAATAATTTTGAAGTTAACAATTGAAATTAACTAATAAAACATTTTTATTCGCCTCGACGACCAATTAACGAATGCAAAGTTTTATTGAGAATTAATAAGTTCTGTTAAGTTGGCAACTTGGTTATGTTAAGTAATACGTCCATACAAAGGATTCTAAAACAATTATTCTACATTGATGAGCGAAAACTAGAAAAAAATATACCTACACACCATCATACCGTTTGCCTGCTGGGGGTTGACAGAGAGGAAAGAGCGCCAGACTTTTCCTATCTCGACACACTTATTTCGCCTCTTCAACATCCAAATCTCATACAATTCTATGCTTTCTCGGACTTTTTATATTTCTTTCTTTCTAATTATGATTCACTCGATCCAACCTTTCTTTCTTGGGTATTTCTCTTCCACACATCCCCCTCCCATTAACACTGCATATATATCTTAATAGTTTTTCTTCAATCGTTTTTTTTTCATCCACTTTGCACGGATTTCTCTTGTCTCACAAAAAGGGTCTGCTTCTAGAGTTAGCTTATTCGTTAGGAAGAATATCA
The DNA here is from genome assembly GCA_949825065.1 of Odontocerum albicorne. Taxonomy (NCBI): domain Eukaryota; kingdom Metazoa; phylum Arthropoda; class Insecta; order Trichoptera; family Odontoceridae; genus Odontocerum; species Odontocerum albicorne. Next base: position 5,355,982 of record OX463842.1, on the reverse strand, counting down.
GCAAGGATTCTTCTCATACTGCTCGGCGGAGCCGAGAATACTATATATCCACAGTGTCATTCAGTTGGTTCAATATCTCTATACCACCTTTTACGTGCCCAAACCATCTCATAGTGCTCTTCTTCATCTTACTCAACACATCAGCTTTAATTTCATATTCATCCCTTATCAGTATATTCCGTATTCTTTCTTACATTGTCACCGCATTTATTATTCTTAGCACACGCAATTGGACAGCATTCATTAGGCTATTTTCTGATTTAATTCACGTCCACGTTTAACTTCCATATATCAAAGTTGGTATTACAATAATATGAGCAATACGATAGAGAGATGCTAATGAAATAAAAGTAAGGTATAGTATTAATTGGATTTGATTCAACTTGGATTATTTTCCAGTGGCCAAACTAATTAGCATTGGCCCAATCGACAAAAAAATACAAGAATGATTTTCATCAAGTTTTACACCCACACATCAAATTTGGTATTGAAATACAATGAGCAATACAATAATGAGGTGATAATCAAACTAAAGTGAGATATTAATTGCATTTGGTTCAATCTGGATTATTTGCCAGTAACAAAACAAATTCACATTGGCCCAATGGACGAAGAATACAATAATGATTTTCATCAAGTTTTACTCCCATATATCAAAATTGGTATTAAAATACTATGAGCAATACAAAAATGAGGTATCAATTGGATTTGGTTCAACTTGGATTAAATGACAGTAGCAAAACTAATTAACATTGGCCCGATGGACAAAAAATACAATAAGGATTTTCATCAAGTTTTACTCCCATAACATATCAAATTTGGTATTAAAATACTATTAGCAATGCCATAATGAGGTGTTAATCAAACTAAAGTGAGATATTAATTACATTTGGTTCAATTTGGATTATTTGCCAGTAGCAAAACTAACATTGGGGCAATGGACGAAGACTTTTCCAGCCAACCAAACAATAGAAAATAAAGGAAGTTACATGAATGCAAAAAAAATATTTAAATGATTATTCATCTTTATGACCAATATACTCGAATATACTTGTATTATGTATATAAAGCGTCTTTCAAATTGAGCGGCTTTTTTATTCTAACTTTTTCAATTCTTGAATAAAACACACAATTTGCTTTGATTTCAAAAAAATTTATATTGGTTATTGAAGTATAATGTATGACATTTAAACACAAAAAACAATATCCGCCAAATGTCTACCTCTTGCAGCTCCACAAATGTTCTCTTTTGTCAAAATTTTCGATGACATTTTGGCATAATTGCGGTTCTAACTCATGAACAACGCGAATAATTTCGTCCTTCAGCTCAGGAATTGATTGGGGGTTATTCTTATAGACCTGGCTTTTCACGTGACTCCAGAGAAAATAGTCCAACGGTGTCAGATCACATAATCTTGGTGGCCAATTAACTTCACCGTTTCCGGAGATTACAATACATAAAATAATTCAACAATTTGAACCCGTTGTATTATATACGACTCCGTTTTTATAAATGTCATACATTACACTTCTCAAATATCACAAGAGGCAGGTAAGTTAACGACGCAATCTGTGTTTTAACCAAGAATTTTTAAAAACGCTCAATTTAAAAAATTCTTTTAAATAAGTACCCCATTAATTCTTATTGAAGGTTTATGATTTTTAGAATACAATTAAATATTTCTACTAACTTATTGTACTTATTTTCTCTATTAACGTTAAGGTACTCGCCAATTACAAAATCTGGTGCTTGCAGCTGAATATTTCTACATTTATTTATAGGAATAAGTTTTCAAATGAAACTTTACATTGCTGTTTGTCAAGAAGTGAAATTTAATTAAAAGCTCTCGCATAATAAGCCAAGAGGAAGAAGTTCACACATTCAAAAACTGAATCGGAAGATTTACTCACAATGTTAAGGGTTGTCAAATATTCCTTAACTGAAATAATGGTTTAATTAAGTAAAAAAAAAAAAAGCATTTTTATAATAATACTAATAATAAAAATACATTATGTTATAGAGAGCAGACCATTCTTAAAGGTCCCCTAATACCACTTTTATTGACAGATTAAAAATATTACAAAAACATGTTGAATATAAGGATATGAATGTGGTCATTAGATGTGGAACTTCCCCGCGGTATCGCACTGGACTTCCGTGCGAAAGGTCGCCGGTTCAAACCCCGCACTGTACTACTCCCCTCGAATGACACAGCCATTTTTTTCCACCTAATATTCGGGGGTATAAGAATACATATGACTTCGGTGGTAGATATTCTTTAAAAATAATACGCCGGTGTGCTCCGACCATCTCCCGTCAGGTACGAGTATGCTATCGGATCCAGTACAGCAGCGGTGCAACGGCTTACTAACTAAAAAGAGAAGGAAAAGGAAAAAAATATTAAACAAACCCCAGTGCACAGCTTCACTTTCCAACTAAATTAACATTAGAATGGGGAAGGGATCCTCGACTACGAGGTCCAGTAATAACGATATATTAGAGAAACGTATTAGAAAAGCATATTAGAGAAACATATAAGAGAAACATATTAGAGGAACATATTAGAAAAACATATTAAAGAAACATATTAGAAAAACGTATTAGAGAAACATATTAGAAAAACATATTAGAGGAACATATTAGAAAAACATATTAAGGAAATGAATTATAAAAACATATTAGAGATACATATTAGAAAAACATATTAGAGAAACATGTTAGAAAAACATATCAGGGAAACATTTCAGAAAAACAAATTAGGGAAACATATTAGAAAAACATATTAGAGATACAAATTAGAAAAACATATTAGAGAAACATATTAGAATAACATATTAGAGATAAATATTAGATAAACATATTAAAGAGACATATTAGAAAAACATATTAGAGAAACATATTAGAAAAACATATTAGGGAAACATATTTGAAAAACATTTTAGATTAACATATTAGAAAAACATATTAGGGAAACATATTAGAAAAACATATTAGGGAAACATATTAGAAAAACATATTAGAAAATCATATTAGAGGAACATTTTAGAAAAACATATTAGGGAAACATATTAGAGATACATATTAGAAAAACATATTAGAGAAACATATTAGAAAAATATATTAGGGAAACATACTAGAAAAACATATTAGAGATACATATTAGAAAAACATATTAGAGAAACATATTAGAAAAACATATCAGGGAAAGATATTAGAAAAACATTTTAGAGGAACATATTAGAAAAACATATTAGGAAAACATGTTAGAAAAACATATTATAGAGAGATATTAGAAAAATATATTAGAGGAACATATTAGAAAAACATATTAGGGAAACATATTAGAGATACATATTAGAAAAACATATTAGAGATATTATACATATTAGATAAACATATTGTATTAGAGAAACATATAAGAAAAACATATTAGGGAAACATATTAGAAAATAATATTAGAAAAACATATTTATAATATATTGAGAGAAACATATTTGAGAAAACTGTAAAAAACAAACCAAAGAAGACGAATAACAAAGAACCCTTCGTAAATCTCCCGTTATTTGTTAGTAATATGATATATTCGGCTTATGGTGTAGTATTTAGTGTTCATACATAATTCGTATATAACACGTCCCCATAACTTTTCAAAGTTTTATTTCGAATATCATAAAACATTCGCTAATAAATCTTTACTTTTTATAAGAAACCAAAGAAAAATGCACTCATCATCATGTCATTAGTAAATGGCTTATCTAGTATTATGTAGTCAATCATATTGAATTTAACCAATGTCATCTTCATTTGCTAACACCTGTTCGTCCTCCCGCAAATCCTCGCTGCCTTCAAGATTATTGAAAATTCAAAAAATATGTCATATTGAAAATGACGTATTATTTTTATGCGAATAAGATACTTCCCCAACCCCTCGTTTTAGGGGGCTGAAATGAGTAAAATTTGTACGTATTATAACCGAGATTTTAGGGAAATGGTGGAGGTTCATATAATGTACTTTCAAATGTAAAAGAATATGTTACAGGGTGGTTATAGATCGTTCAGCCAGAAGAGTAATTTTGCAATAGTGTGAGTAACAGTGCGTTTACAAAAACTTGTCCCTTTATTTTTTTAATGAAGGGAAAAGTAGAAAAAAAAATTTAATAATATTTTATACTCAAATATTGAATTGAACACACACGTTTTATAAATTTAAAATGATGTCAGCTTAAATTGTAATAATCATAAAAATTAACTGAAAGTAAGTGTATTTCACATATTAATTTTTTAGGCATGGCAGGTTCTAGGAAACATTAAATAACAATAATGAAATGTTCGTCAGCTTTAATTAGATTGCACATAAAAATAAAATGAATGTAAGATTATTTAACATATTAATGTATCATACAATAATAACAATGCCAAATAATAAAGTTTTAAAATAATAGTGGATGGAGTGATACTAAATTCTAGGAAACTAAGTAATAACAAAATACATTCTCAGCTTTCAAAAAATGTTGAATTATACTCGTACATTAGATTAGACAAAAATCACACTCCTAATTTCGACACGTTAGTCTTTTTCTAATCACCGAGTATTTTAACAACAATACAAACGTGCGCTCTGCGCGAACCTATCGTGTGGCATTCTAAAACCAATACCATTACATAAGCTGTGTAATACAGAGAGTGTTACTCACACTATTGCAAAATGGCTCTTCTGTCTTAACGATCTATACTCTTTGGCAGGGGAAAGCGATGTATGAAGAAGAGTTTTTTGAGTCTCCATATAGGCATGTCATAGGAATGACGGATGTGAATGTATAGCGTGTAATAAAGAGTTGTTGGACATGATGTTGATGAGATGGCGATGTGGTAAGAATTGTGCGGAGTGTAAATTATGATTCAGACGTTGATTAGTAAAACGGTTCAATTTATCTATAAAATGGGGATTTTTTGCTTTGTTCTGTGTTTGTTCTCTACGGTTCGCTGATCCTTTAAAACTATTAGAGATTTTTTTAAAGCCATCTTATGGATAATTAATAAAAAAAAGTTTTGGTCGATGAAAGAATGCTCAGAGTGCCTGGAGGTGCATAGAGAAGGCGGCCTTAAACTTTGAGGGTCTGTCGCACCACAGAGAGTGCGGTGAGAATAAGATACATTTCTGTTCATTAGTGGTTGACATCTGGAACGTGTAACATGACACATAAGGAACTGTTTGGAAATTATTATAAATAATTTTCATTGTTATTCTACTAATTATATTGGTCATCGTGACACGTATTTTTACCTCGAGGATCTTTTTGGTAAAATACTCTCTTCTGTCTGAAAAGAGCTTCGAGACAGGAGGAAATATAAGGAGTGAGGTTTAATATAATAATTGAGATAACAAACAAATAATTATTAAATATTTTTAAATGAAGCTCCAATGGACTTTCCCTTCGGAATGGAGCATGGTTGTCATGTATCTTATAGATGGAAGACGCCTTTGCGTGTATTGGTTTATTATGTACAAACTGTTGCACTGCAGCAAACATATCTTAGACAGTAATAAAACCCAGAGTTTCGATGACAAGGAGATCAAAGTTCCCTGAATATCTGCATATTCAATCTGATACAATCTTATGTTATGTAGTTTTTTAAAGCATTCTTTTTATGTTACTTGATATTACTGTAAGAATTTATGATAGTACATAGGCTACAGAAAAGTATATATCCAGATGTAAAATTATCTTAGAATTAAACTAGTTCAAAGTAGCATCCGCCTGGAATCGAAATTATTCGCCCCTTGTTCAGCGTGAACAAACATTTTGACTACAACCCTTATATTCTTTTTCTAGTACCAAACTGTATCAACCAAACACAAAATTTAAACAATAAACAAAACATTAAGGTATTTTTATAATAAATTTGTCAAATTCATTATTCATATAAGTGTAATTGAAGTATTATTTAAATCGTTTTACTTGCACGAAAATTGCAAAAGTGATGCATATTTGGCCAAATTTTTCGAACAAAAATTAATAACTAACTTTAACTTCCGCAACTCGAAACAAGCCCAAGTCGAAAGTTTTAATTGATGTTCAAAGTCATAACCCTTGATCCTGGTCCGCAATATCTAGCGGGCCACTGCCGCCCGCGGTTCCTTATTTCCAAATTATACTTTACCTACAAGTTGAGGGTAGAAGGTTTATAAGTCTGTGCCTAGTAGCAGGACCGGGACTTCCTCGAAGCCGAACAACCTTGTCACCGGACTCGTAAAAAAAACTGTTCATACAACTCCATTGTGAGAAAGATCTGCATAAGTTTATGTTAAAAGGAGAACAAAAGATCTCCATAAATACGAGTATACATCAAAAGAACAACAAAATATCTCCATAATTTTACGTAAAAACAAAAACAAATAATTTTATATTAAAACAACAGTAAAAACTCTCCATAAAATTATGTTATAACACACGATGTAACTCTCAAAACTAACCAATTTCATTATAACTTGTCATCTGTATTTACTTTCTGTGCAACTTCATTCCAAAGTGATTTTATTACAGGTACATTTTTCTATCATTTGCTCGATGGGTTCCACAAAAGCTCCCTTTTATGCACAGCTGTCATTAAAACTTCCGCCATTTTGTAAATTAACCAACACGTCTATTCGCTAGGAGAATCACTTGATGACTAATCGTCATGCAACGTGGTGCGAAGCGTGCAGTGTGGCCACTGCGATAGTATGCGGTACGTTGGTTCGCTAGGATATGTCGCCTAATTCGCAACAGAGCTCTAAGCATCAAGCGAGGCTCCTTCCTGTGTGGCCGAGGCCTAAGGCTTGACTCTTATTGTATGTAAGTACCAGATTGCTCTATCCTAGACAAAAGCGTTGCAATAGATTATATTAAGCAGCCATAATAAACTCTACATAAGTTTATTTTAAAACAACAATAAACACTCTTCAAAAGTTTACGTTTAAATAACAACAAAAACTCTCCATAAGATTATGTTATAACAACAGCCAAAGTTCTTCATAAGATTAAGTTAAAACAACGCAAAAAAACTCTGCATAAGTTTATCTTAAAACAACAGCAAAAGCTCTCCAACAATTTAAGATGAATAAAGTTCGATCAGTAAAACTTGTCCAAACCCTCTAAAAATTGAACCCGAGGCGTCTGGATGCTAAGCAAGCATGCTCGACAACGATGTCAACAAAATGCCAAAGATATTTAAATAAATAATTTGATAAACATCCTTGTTGTTGAAAATAGTTATGGATTTTTTTAATATATTTTATGTTGATTTAATAAAGCATAAAACAGGCTTTAATATTTAAAGGTTTTAAAACCATTATGTCAACAAAATCGAGAAAAAAGGCGTAACAAATTGTTTACGTCTTATAAAATAATATTTTTCGCTTTATAAAATTTCAACGACAGTTATATACACAACATCCATATCGTCACAACATTTTCCTGTTGAAGTAGGCATAGATGATAAAACGCCAAATTTTCGTATCGTGATATATTTTCTTCGCCTCATCCACAACCATTCATCTTTTCATACAGTTTTTCCTTAGTAATTACATATCTTATTTGATCATAGAAATAAAATAAAGTTTTTATAGAAATAAAAATCCAATTAATCACGAGTATTTGCTAAATCAATATACTCGTATATTAAAACGTGTAGCTTCTATAAGGGACTTTCATTTATAGAACATGTGAACAAAATCACTCGGGAGAGTTCAAAAATCTTGGGATTTGTACTAAGAACTGCCCAACATTTCTCGAATTTACGAACATTAAAACTGCTGTACTGCTCTTTGGTACGTAGCCGCCTTGACTACAACTCATCAATATGGTCTCCTCATTACGCCGCCCATGCACAAACTTTAGAACGTGTACAAAACCAATTTCTAAGATTCATAAATTTTAAACTTAGAATACCACATGAACAAAGAAATTATCCCAACTTATTAAATGCAGTGAAACTCTTGAAGCTGTGTGACAGAAGAAAAACAGCCGATATAGTACTGCTATACAAAATCATTCACTCAGTGATTGATGCACCTCACTTACTCGCAAGTATTTCATTTCGTATTCCCACTAGATCCACAAGACAGCTCAATCCCTTTTATACCGAAAATTGCTATACTAATTATAAAATCAACTCCTCTATAATTCGTATGCAAAGACTTGGAAACGAGTTTTGCAACAATTTAGATATTTTTAATATAAGTATATATAGTTTTCGCCAGAATATCACAACAATATTTAGAAATAGTTACTAACTTTGTGCTCTCCTTTATTAATATAAATAACGTAATACAAAACAAACATTAAGGACAATACTTTGCCTCTTGAGTTGAGTAACCCTGCATCAACATGTATGAAGGTTTTAATTCTGCAAAGCAACTTGCATCTCGTTCTACTAATGAGGCCATGTGTTTTCTATATCTCAATATCTATCCATAAAATTCTTGCAAAATTCTCAAAGATCAAATAATTTTAAAACAATTACTGTAATTTATTATTACTACTGCTTTTTGTATCTTCATGTTAGTTTTAGATAAAGTTTTGTATTATTTGTCAATAATTTTAAGTACTTTATAACCTGTCACATGTGCATTTGTATATAAAGACACTGTTGTGTCGTTAATTAAATAAATAAATAAATAATCATACTTCAAAAACACTACATATTATTTAAAGTGCACGCATTTCCACTCCATTTATTCGACCCATTTTATTAATTTCCACGTTCACGTTTCACGTGTCATTATAATAGATCTTGACATGGTTAGGTTTGAATATATATTTTTAAAGCTCCATTGTTGAGTAAGACAAATAGCTGCACTCTGCGATGGATTGGGCCTATAGAACGAATGAATGAAGAAAACTAACAAATACATAGTGCAAATTTCAGTGGAAAGCGTAGTAAAGGAAGACAAAAGGAAATGTAAAGGTCAAAGAAATTATAGAAGCTCTATAAGAAGGTGTATGGATTTAGAATAGGCGAAATATATGATCCAGCTTTTCGTCGTCTGTAAATATATTTTCTAAATATTAAAACGATCTCTCGTGCCATGTTTCGGAATTAAGGAAGAACTGTTTGCACCCATACGTTGTGTTATAAAGTTTTCTTGAAAATCCATCTACATAAAGTCCAGGCCCACAAAAAATTAGATCCGCCACTGCCCGGAAGGACTTTTCAGCCGGAATCTGGGGATAGGGGTAGATCTGGTGTAACTTGGCTACCAGGGGATATCCAGGATCACAACTCAGGAATATACAGGATAGCAACTGAGGGTGAGGGCGCCGGACGTAGGGGATACTCCTCGGGGACGTTGCGGCGACTGAAAGGAAGTGTGGAATAATTATTTATATTTTTGTACACAAACGATGCCTCTTTTGTAAAAATGATGGTGGTCTCTAAGGCTTTCAACAACTTATATTAAAGGCTGTAGTAAGAAATATGCAAGTGTATTGCTTTATTTCACTCGATGATAATGAATAGCACATAAATTTTGTTAATTTAATTACATTAATTCTTGTTAAATTTTAGTTTATTTGTGAAATACTCTTAAATAAATTCTTGTAATTGTGAAAAGTGTGTAAGCATATACACATACCTTCACATTGTTTCCCTGTTGAGGTAGGCAGAGAGGACAGAGCGTAAGACTTTCCTATCCATAGTGAAAATCATTTACATTAAGGGGTATTCTACTATAGAAATTTGAAAAAAATGATTTTTATTTGTTTGCATATTCTTAAAGTTTAGACTTTTAAAAATATGTTCTCAAAAGTAAATTTTGAAATTCTCAATATTTACGAAGTTATAACTATCAATGAGGCAGCAATTACGCCGCACCGGAATGACTCCGACAATAATCTCAAAACTTTAAACGCGTTTTCCTCGAAACTACTTTTTTCAACCTGGTCGACATAAAATCTCAAGTTCTATCCAACCCATTGCCTTCAAATATGTTATGAAACTTTTATAGATGTGTTTATCGTTCCTACCTTGAAAAACTCAAAAATATTTTTTAACTATCTTAAAAAAATCAAAAACTTTGAAAAAAGGGTAAAAAATTTAATATTTTTTTCAGACAGCCGCCATTTTATGATTTTTGATTTTTTTTTCTTTGGTACCAACTATAACGACATTATTTTTTATTAAGAAAATGTATATGATTTTTGTTTAAAATTTACAAAAGAGTTTCAATCATGTCGACCAGCTCACCCTCTTTTTTTTTACGACAAGATATAATAGCTGATAGCATCTTGAATTTTCTTTTTTTTTTCAATAATCTTTTTGCACATTCTCAAATCATCAATAAACAAACTGTAAAAAAATGTGTACGAAAAATATTTTTTGTTATTTTTTTTAGTCTGAGAAAACGCCCGAAATTCACGCCTCTAGAGTGGAATACCCCCTTAAGGCTCACATATTTCGTCTATATGTTTCACATACAGCTCCTGCGATTTCTCCGACTTCTAATATTTATTCTTTTAAAATATATTCCTTCCATCTTGAATGAACCATTCTTTCTTCGGACAAACCCCTTCCATTCTTATCTTTGATTCCATTCATACCACCTTTCCTCGCATTGGACTTAATATTTACTCAACTTTCTGCCTTCTTAATCTCTTAGTATATTATTCTTTTCTTCAACCACTTTTGAAGTCTTAATCTTTCATTATTTTTATTCTTTCTTATTTTTCATTACTTTATCAATATTTCGTTTTGTTGATTCGATGAATAAAAAGTCGTAAAGACCGATCACCATTGACTCAGGTTGACTGTTGTTCCACTTCACAGTGTCAACAACAAACAATTAACAAATATAAAATAACTACAAAAAATATGAAAATAAAATGTTTTTAAATTATACAATATTTTTTTTTTATTATTTAATATCAAACGTAAGTACTTCAGTTGTAAATATCATGAAATATTTCCTGAAAATAAATTGTAGATTTTATTTCGTTTTGGCTTTTTTTATTTCCTCTGGAACTTTTAATAAAGATGTTTCTGAAATATTCCTAGCGGAATTCCCGTTTTATGTCAGTACGTGGAGGTTATTATATACGATGGAGGCTTGCCAGGATAAGTAAAAAAGCCCCAGAGGACTGGATGCGATGCATCAAGCAACTTCTAAAATGTAGAATAAATTGTGAGAAATAATTTTAAACTTAAACATAACACTGTTGCAATCAACAAAGTAATAGCGTAAAACTATATTTCTATCGCCGTGCAGTGGGTTAAACAAATCTTTCATAAAGACCTCCGTAGTCTGGTTGGTAACACGCTTAACTTCCGTTCAATAGTTTTGAGTTCGATTCCGAATAGTACCCGAAAAGAATGATGTACCAGTCTGGTAAAAGCGTCTGTTAACAATACTCATAAACCCTACTTATATGCTGGTGTTGTTTCTTAATTTTCAGACAAATATTGTCAACATCTGCCAAAACGAACCGTGAGTTCCGTGATTACTCAAGTGATTCTATGCCCGATATTTCGATTATTAAGACCGAAGAAAATGCTGTCTCCCGCCACGCTATTCAATATGTCTGAATCAAAATTACGAATGTGTTGATAGATATTCTACAAAAAAGAAAAATAAGCCTTCCTGTAATGGAAGACATCTGTACAAACTTTTACACTTCAGCATGCACCTATTCTTGACATATCTAATTCAAAGTTCCAACAACCAAAGGATTAACTGAAAGAAAACACTTTGTATGCCATATTAAGTCTTAAAATCATTGAAAAAATTCATATCCTTACACGCGTTTTTAAATCCCAAGGTGATATACTCATACAAATAATTCTAACAGCATCATAATCTCAACCACATCGAGATTATATCCAACAACTCATTCCACATTTGCACCAGTCATTCATTCACATTTCCATGAGAAGACTACCAAAATCTCTGGTCTCCTTATTTACACTTATGATTAAATTCGCTTATAATTAAATCCACTAAAACGATGTTTTTTGTCGAAATTCTAGTTTAAAGCTCTTCGTTTGGCAAACTTAAAATAATTTCTACGGTGGTGCTCCCTCACTCCTCTCGAGTGGAGTGGACCCCACCAAATATTCTTTATCCGAACATCAAGTTTAATAAGTTAGAATCAAAGTTTAGTTTGTCTGACGAAGGTATCACTAAAGGAACTTGAAACGAGTCACAATATTAAAATTCGATTGTTTTACAATTTCGTTGCATACAGAAAAATCTGGCAAATTTATTTCAACGTGGCAATATCTTCCAACAATCTATAAATATGTCCAAGTGACTTTAAGTAAAAGAAACCATTTGATATTTTATGGTACCAGCGGGAATCAAACCCGAAGATTAGAAAACAGTTGTTTTACCAACAAGGCCACTGAGCTTTTTGCGAGTCATAATTTTTTCAACATATTGAGATAAAGATGTTAACGGGGCTTTGAGTAAGCCCCTGTTTATAAAAAAATTGGTAAAAGAGGAAATGGAACACGCTACCCCCAGATTACGACATACAAACGTCTTAACAACTAAGCCATGAAAGGAAAAAAAATACTTTAATAAATATTATTATGGAAACCTACAGAAAAAGCTTGAAACTTTTCGAAAATTGTAATATGTATTTAAACTTCCTGGTTAAAAAAATATCAGTTAAATGTACGATATAAATATTTTAACTCTTCCACAGAGATTTATTTCTTCGTGAGAATTATATTTCTGTTTAAGGCACATCTTTTTTTTTGTTTACTTTCCAAACAACAGACTCTATAAAATAAGGAAAAGAAAACATTTTCTGAGATGTTCTTCCTTATAAATGCTTCAGCTGCAGATGTCTGCCAAGTTGAAAGCTCTACCCGTCCAAAGCTCCTCCTAAACCCCGCCGACTGACTGAGCTTTCCTCCGATAAAAGCTCATCTCCAATTAATTAACTTCACCTCTTCCCCAATACGCACAAACTTCCTCCAACAATCAAATCAACTCGAAGCTTAATATTGAGAAGTTTCTTTGAGGAATGTTAATAAAACTTGTATTTTTATGTACGTTCAGATCATCAGTTGGACATATATATATGCAAAAAAGAACCAACCTGTTGGTTTTTTTTTTATACATATTTTTTCAACCTATTACATTTTTTAATTCATTCTTTTAAATCTACGAGGCATATCCAGAAAGTAAGTGTACTGAATTTTTGTAGGTTACAATTTTTTTTATTTAAACAAAAAAATTACGTGGTTACCGTAGTACATATGTAAGCTATTTTTCGACATAGTCGCCATTCCTCTCAATGTAGGTGGTGAAGCGGGGTATCAACTTTTTGATGCCTTCCTCGAAGTAGTTTCCCGCCAACCCCTCCGTCCACTTCGCCCCCTCCTCCTTTACCTCTTCGTCGGTTGAAAACCTTTTTCCACCCATGTGCAGCTTCAGGGAGGTAAAGAGATAGTAATCTGAAGGTACTAGGTCAGGGGAATGCGCGGGATGGTTCAGGACATCCCATTTAAACGAGACGAGCAGTTCCTTCGTGGCGTTGGCCGTGTGTGGTCTGGCATTGTCGTGCAGCAGGCAGACTCCCTTTGTCAGCATGCCTCTCCTCTTGTTCTGAATCGCCCTCCACATTTTTTTTAGGGTCTCACAGTATCTTGCAGAGTTGATGGTCTCCCCTTGAGGCATATATTCAATTAAAATTATGCCTTGACAGTCCCAAAACATGGATGCCATGATTTTCTTAGCTGAAATTGTGGTTTTGAACTTTTTGGCGGAGGGTGAAGAGGTGTGACGTGACCGTTTTTAAACTCGCGACACCACTTGTACACACTCGTACGATTCATAGCTTTATCACCATATGCAGTTTTCCCCTCATTATAAACCTCAACCGGAGGTTTTCCCTTCTACACGAGATAACGGATGACGCCGCGTATTTCGCACTTGGCGGGAGATTGGATTGACATTTTTCACGAAACGTGTTGTCGCGTCAACATTTTTCAACGTACTGACCTCGAACCGGTCTCGTTGCGGAGGGGAAGGGTCAGGCTACACGGAAGTGTAGCCAACATGTCGAAAATAAAATCCATCCGGTCGTGAGAGCCTCAGTACACTTACTTTCTGGATACGCATAGTATTATAGAATATTTAACGAACATCACTTTGTTGTTCTACAAAGTAAAGTTTATCAACGCGACAAGTATTTCTACCACATATCACGAGAATCTCTTTAGGTTGAATGATCTCGGTGATGTACTCCGTGGCCTAATTGTTAAGACGTTTGACTCCACCCGCAGGTTCCCGGTTCGATTTCAGTCTGACAAAAGAGTTTGTCATGTAACAATACTCGTTAGAAGTATATAAGCGTTGTTGCATATTCACGTGCAATGACAAACTGCGAGATCTACACCTTCTCCAGTGGTTCTAAATCTGAGGTCTCGAGGTATTTTATAATATTACCATAGAATTTATCCTACTTCTTTAGGTCATGGAAAAGAAGTTGTTACATCTTCATGTGCAATGATGAACTACGAGATATCTATCTACTTCAGAGATTCTAAACCTAAAGTCTCGAGGTTTTATATGAAATCACCATACAACTTATTTTACCTTATTAGGCCATAGAACATAATTTAATACATCATGTGTAATGATGAACTACGACATCTCTATCAACTACAGTGTTTTTAAACCTTAAGTCTCAGGGTTTTGTATACAATCACCATAGAACTCATCCTACCACGTTAGACCATGGAAAGAAAGTTGTTGCGTCTTCATGTGCAATGATGAAATGCAAGATCTGTACCTGCTCCATGTGCGTGTTTGTTTGCTTATGAAGAATAGAAAAAAATAGTTGGAGAAATTTTATCTCTGAAAACAGTAAAATGTGTGCGTGAATAGAAAGGTGTGCAGATCTGTTTTCTCTTCCTATCCCAAAATAGGTATGATGTTAGGGTACTCGTATGTATGAATGTCATAGGAATAAATTAGATCATTATCTTCTATGAGCCTGTGTTGATGGTGGAGTCGTTATGTATTATTCACATTCTGTTTTTTACCCCACACTACATAATTCCACCTTATTCTAGTTTATGGAATTCATAATTAATAAGGCAGTAATGATAATAAGACAGCAACTTTGATGGGCAAGAATAATTACAAGAATGTCAAAGTTAGTAAAAAAGCAGTTTCTTTTCTCTGAACTTAAGTTGGGAAAAAGAGAGCAGGGTGGTCTAGAAAAGTGGTACAAGAAGGGGCTTGTACTTTGTAAATCCAGTCTCACATTGTGTGGTATACAAACTTTGCGAGGGATTGCAACGGCAATACAGCGTGTTCAATAAAAAGGTACTGTAGCATAATGGTTGGCTCTTTTTGAGATAGGGAGGAAAGCACATAAAACGAAAAGAACGTCCAGGATCAGACGTCAGATACCTTCTTGAAGGATGCACTCACATCTCGGAAAAGTGCACTCACATCTCGCGAAAGTGTTTGGTCTCTAAATACCAACTCAGAGTGACAAGCATACATGTCTTCGAGGGATTGTCTTAATAAGCTATAAGATAGCTTTTACATATTAAAATTCAACGTCCTTGAAGTTATATTATATAACGAAACAGTGCTTTGAGTTTGTTTTTTGTTTGTAAAAATAAACAAATTATTCTTGTAGAATTGAAATTCTAGAAGTGATAGTTTATTTCATTAGACATAAAATCTCTCAAAAACCGCGAGTAAAGAAATCTATGCGAAATTCTGGCGCTTAATAATAGCAGAATGTAAAAAAAACGTAATGAAATAGTGACTTAATATTTAACAAAAAACAAAATGATGTAATTTGTTTCATCAAACACTGTTTATTTCACTTTTTGTAACGGTATAACCCTACCGGTTTCGAGATTTTCCCCTCATCATCAGGGGAGCGCAAACAAGTATTGTTTGTACTCCCCTGGTGATGAGTTGAAAGCATTGAAACCGGTAGGGTTATACCGTTACAAAAAGTGGAATAAACAGTGTTTGATAAAACAAATTACAATGTCTTTGAACCTCCACAATGTTGATGTCTTAACTATAAATAATATATAAAACAAAATGATTTCACTAGTTTGATTTATTATGTTGAGACAATATAAGATAAGAGACAATATGAAGAAGACTTGACAATGTATAACAGAATACGGAATGAATTGAGTAGGGATGAATGTGAACTTAAGGCTGATGTGTTGAGTAGGAGGAAGAAGAGCACTCTGAGATGGTTTGGCCATGTGGAACGAATAAATTAAGAAAGACTAACAAAACAGATATATATGTATATTGCAAATCTGAGAGGAAAGAATGTGATATGAAGACCAAGGAAAGTATTGTTGGATCAAGTAAATGATATTCTGAAAGAACGAACGAAGAAAGTCAGATAAATTGTATGAGAAAGTGTATAGATGTGAAAGAAGCAAAGGATTTGTGTTGGGATAGGAAAGTCTGGCGCTCCATCCTCTCTATCTTTCCCGACAGGGATACGGCGTGATGGTATGTATGTATGTAAGACTTTACATTCTGATCGTGTTGAATCTTAAATCCTCAGGTTTGATATGTTAAAGCTTGGAGAAATATTTAACTGTACCTACTTATGATGTCACCTACCCATTAAATGGACTGACAATATTACTCAATTACAAAAAAATGTTCATGAAATAGTTGCTGCAAAATTATAAAAGCTTTTAATGTAAAATTTATCAGAAATTAGCACTCAATAAAGTATTATCGTAGTTAGATCGAACGTTGAATGAAATATTTTTTTCGTTGATCCTTGGAGTCAGTCATTTAGTTTAAAATGTATACATCTGATTTGCCTGAACGAAATACCGAAAATTTGTGCATGCAGATGATATGAGTTTTATAGTTAAAAGCTAACAGTTAAACATAGCTGAGGATGAAATGAACAAAGACATAGAATTCACAAAAAGCTACCTTCGACAATGGCACTTAATACCAAACGGATCAAAAATAACTGCTATATATTTTCACCTCCACAACGCAAGAACATTGAAAAATGTCGACATTATATTTGTAAATGAACATGTGAATAATCAACCATATTCTAGTTATCAGTGTCATGTGGGTCGTTCGCTCACATTTAAACCCCATCTATAATTCCTGAAAGAAATATAAAAGAACAAACTTAACATCATAGATAAGCTCACCAGAATCACTTGAACGCAATGTGTGAACGGATTTCAAGGATGAGTTTGGTTAATTCCAGTCCAGTTACCATTGTCGATTTCAATCGTACCTTATCCATTTCAATCGTATAGAAAACACCACATATATATGGTACTATCCCAAAAAGATGTAACTGTGGTGGCATTGAGCTCTCTTTCAGGGGGTCTTCCTCCGAGAAGCTAACGGGACACTGCAGATAAACCATCCAGTGCAACATTGATTGGATCTCACTGATTTATTTTATTTTGATCTACCCACGTAGGTACGAGTCTATAGGTCATTAACAGATCTTCATAGGTCCATGATAGGTGATGTTCCACCGGCTGGCATTCCGATGGCTGCTTCCATGTTCACAAGCTTTCAGTTGTAACTCTCCGAGAATCAACACTCTCACTATTCTATAAAAGCCAACAAAATCACAGAAATCCCTTAGTCGCTGCTCTGGGGGCTTACGAGAGTAAATCCGACCTACTCTTCCGTTATAAGCACAAGCTCTCGAAGCATTATCTGTTGCCTGACTAGTCCACCTACAGTATTAGCTGGGACGACCAAGGTCTGAGTGAATGTGATGGAATACAAGTAGCCTGAACGAGTGGACTTGTTTTTGCTGAATAATTAGTGTAAGAATTGTTATCTAGTTATAAGTAGTATGTAGGTGTTAATTATTTCTAAGATCTCATATATTAAGATTGAATAAATAAAATAAAATGATATGTAGGAAAATAAGATTAAATAAGTTCATAAATTATAACATATAATTAAGATTAGTTAAGTAATAAATTTGTATATAGGTATAGCCTTGACAAATGTTTGTATAATAATTTACTTGTTAATAAAAAATAAAAAAAACTATCCAAAGAGCCTTCGAGAGGGTTGTGGGGCACAAGGAAAGAACCTTCAAATTAGTTATTTTTAATTGATTGATTTTTTTATTGAACAAAAAAAAGAAATAAAAAATGAACAATCACAACTAAGAAAACACCTGGCGTCTCTTGGAAACAGTTATATCACGTATACTGGACAATCCATCCACTACGACAGAAACCAAATCAAATATGATAAAGATGAACAAAACTGTTCTCCTTATGTAATAAATAATAAATAAATACAGGTTTATTGATAACAACATAGTGTGTACATAATACATTTAGATATATTTCAAGAACACATACATTGCAGAGAATATATTAAAAACAGAAGCTATCAAAAGGTCTGGGCTCATCTAATAACATCCCACCGGCCAAAATACACCCCACCAATATAGGGCAAGCCCAGCCACGGGGACACCAGATGTTTTTCAGCCCACATCCTTGAACATGTAGAATAAGAAGAGAGAAAAACACAGAAAATAAATATATGACAAAAAAATACATTCAAGAGAGAAGACATTAAAATGCCCGGGCTCATCTCACAAACATTCCCCCGGCCGAGATACACCCCACCAATGTAGGACGAGCCCGACTGCAAGAGCATCGGGGGGCTTTCAGCCCACACCATCGCATATCTAGATTAAAAAAAAACAAAAACGTATTGCAGAAAACAAAATAAAAAGTAAACCCACATATACCACCTGTCAGGTTAACTGTCAGCAAGAACGAAAAAAAGAAAAGCCTCAAAGGAGTCCAAATTTTATAAAAGTAAAACAAATGGGAAATGATGTTCACACATAAAAAAACCACGACACAATACATTGAAATTGTTAAGCAGTAATATAAAAATGAAGAAGAAGATAACGCACAAACATGCACGCACAATCCCCGATTCACCACCAGCGAAAAGAGAGAAAAGAAAGAAGAAAAAAAGCAAATAAGAGACCTATATGCGTTAATGTGTATGTTATCTGCGTTCACATACGCACTGTACTGAATCTAACTTGAAGTGAAATAGGGAAACTATTAAAGACAGATAGAGAGACTACTAAAACATATACAGAGCCTTTTCAGAGAGATTCAGAGACTTTACCGACAAATAAAGTGATTTTCCAGCTAAATATCTGAATATGTGCGATTTTCTTAAAGACGGTATTCCAAACAGTGTTTCGTCGTGTACAAGAATAAATCAGTGAAGTTGGAGTGTTTAAAGCCGGGCAATACGTATCCATATAAATCTTAAGCGCATTACTGACTCTTGGCATTTGTTCCATGTTAAGATTTCCCTAAACTTTACAAACTACAAATTATTGTACGGTTTAAACTGAAACTTTAAGATTTTAACAAATTCTCTGCATTCCAAAAGGAAAATTCCGGCAATTTTGACGAAACAATTTTGGCTAGCCGTAACTTTCTGTCTCAAGAAGTTCCCGATTCCACGACATAGATTTATAGACCATTTAATTGAACGAACTAAATATTATTCACTACAAATTCACATATCGTCTCTTTCATTACAAATTCACACATCGTCTTTTTCACTATAAATTAACATATCGTATTTTTCACTACAAATTCACATATCGTATTTTTCACTACAAATTCACATATCGTCTTTTTCAATACAAATTCACGTAAAACTTATTTTATTTTATTTATTTAACACTTTCTAATAAATACGAGTACGTCTGGCGGATTAATTACTTTGATGCAATATGTTGCAATCAATCAACTTTTGTTGATGTCCATGACCATGTATTTAACTTAGTGTCTGAAAGTAACTTAGTTGTAAGAAACTTAAAAATATTAATTTGTAAGGAAAATAGGGATTTGGGTGGGTGTTGCACGGGAGTAAATAATGAGGAATATATTGTCATAAATAGTGCTTGTACGAGTATGTAACAAATATACTGACACCGCCAAATGCATACTGCTTTAAATTTCGAAAATAGGGATTTAGATAGGTATTACTTGGTAGTAAAGGATGAGGAATATGTTGACATAAATATTGTTTGTATGTACGAGTATAGTATATGTAACAAATATACTGACACCGCCAAATGCATACTGCTTTAAATTTCGAAAATAGGGATTAAAATTGGTATTACATGGTAGTAAAGGATGAGGAATATATTGACATAAATATTGCTTGTATGTACGAGTATGTGTAACAAAAATACTGACACCGCCAAATGCATACTACTTTAAATTTCGAAAAAAGGGGTTTGGATGTGTGTTACACGTGAGTAAAGGGTGAGTGTTATGTTGACATAAATAATGCTTGTATGTATACGTAACAAATATACTGATACCGTCAAATGCATACTGCTTTAAATTTAGAAAATAGAGATTTGGATGAGTGTTACACGGGAGTAAAGGGTGAGGAATATGTTGACATAAATATTGCTTGTATGTACGAGTATATGTAACAAATATACTGACACCGCCAAATGCATTCTGCTTTAAATATCAAAAATAGGGATTTAAATGGGTATTACACGGTAGTAAAGGATGAGGAATATGTTGACATAAATATTGCTTGTATGTACGAGTATGTGTAACAAATATACTGACACCGCCAAATGCATACTGCTTTAAATTTCGAAAATAGGGGTTTGGATGGGTGTTACACGGATGTAAAGGATGAGGAATATGTTGACATAAATATTGCTTGTAAGTATACCATATGTAGCAAATATACTGACACTGCCAAATGCATACTGCTTTAAATTTCGAAAATTTGGGTGATTACAGTCAGTGAGCCATGGTGATCTGATAACGTTCATTGAGAACACAAAATGTTTTTAAAGCACAATCACAGTAAGTTATATTTATTAAAACTTGAAATAATACCATATTAATCAAATCAAAATACTTATTACTGACTGTAGAATTTATTTCTGTACCCTAGAGGATAAACCACGGGAGTCACATTTTACCCCAGAGTATAAACGACGTTGCATCATGCAATGCATGTATGACGCTTATGACGTTTATCCTCTAGGGTACAGAGTGACTTCCGTGGTTTATTCTCTAGGGTACAGATTGTATTCAACTTTAAGAAAGACAAATATATAATTTTTCCTTGTTTTTCAATACACTTTGTCCATCTGTCAACAAGCTTTTGTATCCCTTCATTTAGAAATGTTTTAGGCTGAGCTGCAAGCCACGAATACACCGCTATCTTCACTTCCTCGTCAGAGGTGAATCTTCGCCCTCATTGGACTGCTTTCAATGGAGATTGTCTTAAAAAATTATGTACTCATATTTGTCTTTTCTAAAAGTTGATTAAAATAAATTCTACAGTCAGGGTGCGGATAATTTTTGACATACTCTTGTATAACTATATTTATGTTAATTATAAACTAAACATTAATTTAAATAGAAGATACCTGTAACCGGTCTTGTAACTAATGAGGTCAATGGTAATTTTTACCGATGGAATTAAATAATAATATAATTTATTTACAATAAATAAATAAAAGGTATAATATATCTTATAACAAAATAATGAAATATGAATAAAAATCACACACATATCGTACATTAATAATATCATGCGATTTCCCTGTCGGAGTTGGCAGAGAAGACAAAACGCCATACTTTTCCATCTTGACACACATCCGTTGCCTATTCTTCATCCATACACCTTCTCATACAACTTCTGCGATTTTTCTAACTGTCTTCTTTTTGAGTATCATTCACTTGATACAACCCTACTTTCCTTGGTATTTTTCTAGCACGCCTTCCACTCATATTTACGCTGTATATCTGTTTTGTTAATCTTTCTTCATTCATCTGTTCATATGCCCAAATCTTCTAAGCATGCTCTTCTTCATCTTACACAACACATCAACCTTAAGTTCACATTCATCCCTAATCACTTCATTTCGTATTCTGTCATACATTGACAAGTCTACTTTATATTATCTCTTATCTTATATTGTCTCAACAAAATAAATCGAAGTAGTGCCATCTTTTGGTTTTATATATTATTTATAGTTAAGGCATTGTCGAGGTTTAAAGACATTGTAATTGGTTGTGTCAAACACTGTTTATTCCACTTTTTGTAACGGTATAACCCTACCGGTTTCAATGAGTTCACCTCTTCATCAGAGGAGCATAAACAAGACTTGTTTTCAACACATCGGTCTTCATTTCACATTCATCCTTAATCACTTCATTCCGTATTCTATCATACATTCATTATGCATGCCCAAACCATATGTTTTTGGTTTAAATCTATTATTCAATGTTTATATGTCCCCAGTCTGATATTGAACCAAAACTAATGATTGGTCTCACAACAAATAACAGGCAGCCTACATAAATCCATATAATTTGATTGTCCACTTACTATATTATTTATACTTGTCATCAATCAACATGAAAATCAGTTGGTCTAATGTGCGTATGCAACATCATGTATTGTCATAGTTACTGTTTTGAAGTTATTATTTAATTGATTATTGTCCTAGTTTTGGTCTGTCTGGAGTGATGAAGTGTGAGGAGTTTGATTTCGCATGATGTATACAAGTATAATTGAGTGTCACTTTTTGTCAGTTTGATGAGAATGGGCAACGGGGTTTTATATAATAAAAAATCGGAAAGAACTATAGATTTATTTTTTCATGCTATTTGACCTCAGTTTGACATAGGCAAAAGCCTAGTTTACACGGACACGACAAATGAAAGGTGTAGCAGTAGATAGGTCCACCCGCCGGCCTTGCCGGGCGCATTCCACGTTAGAGTATATGGATTCTAATTTCAAGAAGAGTGACATTTTGTTTTATATACATATTTCAATTTTGACAGATGTTATATTTTATTTCATTCGGTAAAAGATATTTTTAGATAAATGTTGAATAATTGAGATATTTGTTTCATTTTGGATAGCTCTCCTAAAAAGGCAACAAATCCAGATCCATTAAAATTGTGTGTCCAAATTAAATTACCTGTAGTTTTTCGCAAATTATGTATATATATTGTCATGTATAAAACAAATAATTAAAAAAAAATTAAAAATAGTTAGAACATTTTTACTATTCAAATACTAATTTAAAGCTGTCACTTATCTTGATATGATAAGAAGAAATACTTGTTAAACAACAAGAGCAAATAATGTATCGATTATGAAGAAATGGCTTTATTGTGGAACAGTTAACAGTTTAAAATGAGTGGGAATGCTTGGATTTTCTAAAATTTCTAGCATTAACACTCAATCGTTAGATTCACATGTTACTAACTTTGTGCTGTTGCTATGTAAATAAATTGATTTAGTTGTTGATTGTTTACATAAAGTTCTCTGTCAGTAAGATATACACTGTAATATGTTTTATCAAACACTGTTGCTTCCACTTTTTGTAACAGTGTAACCCTACCAGTTTCAACCAGTAGGGTTATACCGTTACATAAAAATGGAATTAACAGTGTTTGATAAAACAAATTACAATGTATTTAAACCTCCGCAATGTTAATGCCTTAACTACTATATAAATAATATATAATATATACACTCTTTTCTAAAAAAAATTTAATTCAAATTCCACATTTTTAAAAATTTCCAGTCTTATTCCGGAAATGAATGTAACTCGTAATTTTGTCAAAAATAATTTTAAAATGTTATATGTTGTTTATAGTTACACCGATCCGAACATCTGTTGAACAGTTATTTCCCAAAAATCAATCCGCTCTTAGCCGAAATTGTCCCATCCCTCCCTCATCCCTCAGCCCCCAACCATTGAAGCGTGTATATCGGTACCAGTTCGAACAGCATTTAGTCTTGTTTGCGCTCCCCTGAAGAGGAGGTGAAAGCCTTAAAACCGGTAGGGTTATACCGTCACAAAAAAGTGGAATAAACAGTGTTTGATAAAAATTGATTACAAAATTAAAAATTTTAGTTTTCATTTCAAGACTAATAAATATTTTGAAATACATCTATGCTAATGTTTAGAAATTCACTTAATGTTTAAATTAAAAATAAATTCTAGTATATTTTTTGTTAACTAGAATTATATTCTCTCAACCTCAATTTATGTTTACATTAGGCACCTTACAAATAAAATCTGGAATAATAATGTAAAGTTAGGAATGGGCTGTTATAAGAATATTTTTCTGTCAAAAAGTGAGTTAAAATCAATACACACATTTTAGTGTCTTAATTCAATCGAGAGTGGGGAAAATGCAGAACCAACAAAAAACGGAACAAGAAAGTTATGGAAAAATTATTAACTAAGGGGATGGTAAGACCTGTGAGAAATAGAAAAGCATTTTTGACAAGACATGTATGGTATATGTGGACAAAAGCAACTTATGTGAGTATAAATAAAAAGCTAATGAGTTGTATCATCTTTACCTCCCCGAGAAGGAGAATGGTGTGATATTATGTTTTTCTTTTAAATTTTTTGTTTTGTAGAAAAAAATATACATAAAAAGGTATTTTAAACACCCAGTTTTTTCGAGAAAAACATGAGTTTTTTATCTTTAAAGATCTAATAACTTGCATATAATAAATAATATGTCATAAACTATTCTATTATTTGTTTGAAAATATTATTTCAAATATTTTTTACTACTTCTAATAAAATTTAATATTTCAACACCAACAAAAAAATATTATTTATTTATTTTACTCGATTTTTTGGACTCTGCTTCACATATCCATATTTCTAGAAAAAAATCTAGGAATTTGAAAGCCTCCGTAAAAAGTAAATTTATATTCCCTTTCACAAGCGATCACATCACAGTGAAAGGTAAATGTCTCACAGGAATAAGCTCGGGGAAGTAATGTGTGTGGGAAAGGGTCTGGCATTAAAGTGTGAGCTTTATATTGGCCAGCTGCCGGAGCAAATGGGAGTCTTACCTACCTAGCAGGGCTGGTGAGACTCCCATTCAAGATAAAATGCTTTAGTTTTGATTGTTCCCTATTTCTTCCAGCTTATGTTCTCTTATTCTTGATCTAGATCTTGGATATATTTGTAACGAAAATCATTTCTGGCAGGCAGAGCACCAGCTGTATATCCACCTTTTATTCGACCTTCCATACGATGTCCTGTGAGTATCTTAGGTGGTGGTCTTATATATGGAGTTTTGTAACTGCTCATATTATCCATAGGTCACTTTTGTTATCTTATGAATAGTCAACAACTGTCTAGGGCGGATTAAATAAAGGACTTAGGTGTTTTATTTGAAAGTGACCTTTAATTGGATTTACAATTCAAATTAGTCTGCAATGAAGCAAATAATATGCTTGGGATTGTTATTCGTACCCCCAAACTATTCGCAGATACCTACGTACTAAGAATATTATATAACTCTTTGGTCAGAAATATTGTAATTTAGAAAATTCCTCTATAATATGGGCGGCAGCAGGTATTACGTATTCTTCACTCATGCCAGAAAGAGTTCAGAAAGGATTATCCGTTGTCTCTATATAAGAGAGTATAAACATTATTTATTTAATTAACGACACAGCAGTGTCTTTTTATACAAATGAACATGTGACAGGTTATACAAATACTTAAAATTATTGACAAATAATACAAAACTTTATTTTAAACTACCATGAAGATACAAAAAGCAGTAGTAATAATAAATTACAGTCATCGTTTTAAAATTATTTAATAATTATATGTATATTTAAGTTCAATATATGTTATGTATGTATACCACAAAATATTACCAAACTTCACCAAGCAGACTTACGTAATTGTCGAAGACTTATTTTATCGAGGTAAATAACTCAGATTTGTTTTTAGTGGAATAACGTATACATAGAACAAATGTTGGATTTTTTGTGAATTTTGTGGAAATTTTATGGATAGATATATTGAGATATAGAAAACACATGGCCTCATTAGTAGAACGAGATTTAAGTTGTTTTGCAGAATTAAAACCTTCATACATGTTGATGCAGGGTTACTTAACTCCAGAGGCAAAGTATTGTCCTTAATATTTTGTTTATATTACGTTATTTATATTAATAAAGAAGAGCACAAAGTCGCTTATCGCTAGCTTTATCTAAGTGTCTTCTTACTAGGAATGCTTACTTATACATCTTTACAGCGTAGAAAATCATTTCAATTGAGCGTTCACTATCTTTGTTAGCTCAGAGATAATCTAACTAACCCATCCGTCTTAAACAGTTTTGGTTTGTATGTTTCGGATAATTATCTGAGAAAACGCACCCACACATTGTTCTATCAACCTATAAGTCGGAACAACCAGCCTTTGGAAATGCCACTGGGTAGAGTAATCTCACTTTTTAAGTATGTGCGTCCTCATATAGGCGTGTTTCACGTGTCACTCAGCTCTTTTTAGAAAAAAACTCTTAAATTTTGTGTAATATTATACTAGAAATAGTTAATTTTTTATATTATTTAACGTGCCATATTTTGTCATTATTTTTTAGTGTAATATATACTATACATTTTTACTATTGTTTTTATCCAATAAGTCTTAAAAAATTTAATTATTCTATACATGCTTTTTTTACACTTATTTGACTTGTTAATCGTATTATTATTCTTCCCAGTATCATGTCAGGTCCCCCCAACGTTGAGAATCAGTTGAGAGTAGATATCTTTGTCTCCGGCAGCCCGAAAAAGATCTCCAACGCCCCTTATGCCAGTCCAATCCAATCACGTATATTGCGGAGCCAGGAGATTGGCTTCCTGCCAGCACCTCTTTGGCCTTATATTTTACCTTTTTTTTGTTAATTGTATGAATTAGTGAAACTTGTAATGTGCAAGGAACTTCAAAAAATAAATTAATAACTGGACTTAAATAAATTAAAAATGGTAAAAAATGAAGTCACTGTCTCGTTTTCTTCCTGTTTCATCTGACTTGTTATCGGTGGCCGTGATAGAACGGTTAGCATTCACTTTAAGCAAGCGGGCAGCCCAGGTTTGATTTCTGACAGATTCACTTCCGAGTTGGTTTTACTCTTAGACCGTTTTACATGTGAATTATTTTTTTTTCTATACAAAAAACTCTGCATAAATTAAACCTGCCGGCCGTCTTGGAACATTGATCTCCTTGCTATCAGAACTTTGTATTTGGTCTGCCAAAACTGTAAGCTTGCTGAAGTACAACAGCTTGCAAACACTTAACCCACACACACAGGCGTTATCCGTATCCGGATTTTCTATCATAACGCATCATTTGACCATGTCATCTGTGTTGCAAATCTATCAGATGTAAGAGTTTCTGAGAAGCTTTCTGTTTCTGTAGCTCTAAGAGATTTCCCCGCGGTAGTTGTTAATTTTCTCATCTCAAACGATCGGACAAGGTCTTTTATTCTAGCTGTCTCTAGTTTTCATAGTTTAAACCATGATTGGTCTGATACAGAGCTTATAAGTTAAACCGTACGTTCACATTTAACACGTTTTATACATTTCTGCAATCGAATTAAAACATTGGAGTAATATTATAAAAAAATACCCTCCTATTATCATGGCAACTCAGGCCTCATCCGGAAAAGCCAACATTCCTTGTCCCTAAAAAGTAGCTCGCATTACTTTGACAAGTGTATAAACAAGATATTTTAACAAGTGTGTGTATAAATAAAATGTTTTACAAATCTGAAATTTTGCCATTTAAATCAATAACTTCTGTTATAAAGCTTTCCTTAAAATCGAGTAATTATTTCATTCATACTCGTATGTTAAACATACAAACTGGCGTTACGGAGATATTAAAGAGCGTAGCCAACATTGTCTTCTGTCCTATTAATCGAGCTTTGTGGTTTATAAATCACTGGAGTGGACATGGTACTCGCAGTCGTCGTCGCACATGTTGGCAGTAATACCATAGGTAAAGATTCAACAGCACTCGCATGCGCTCACAAGTATTGTTACCAGACGAACTGATTTACCAGAGCCTTTTTTATTTATTTTTTCAAAGGTAACGTCAGGAATCAACCCCTTAATCCTCGTAGGTTAATTGGTATCTCTCTCTCTCTCTAGTCGTCATCTTAATGGCTCAGGGTCGTGATCTTCACGATGAAACCTGCACAATATTCGTCCAGTTTTGAGCGCCTACCAGAAACATTGCCCAGAACGGCAATATTTTCGAGACGTGTATCATTGTGTCTCGATATGTGTCCAAAGGAACGTAATACCCTTTATTGAATGATTGTAGAGAGACGATATTTTTAAGGAATTCCTGAAATACAGACTTACTTGTTCTACTTTTCGTCAAAGAGATTCGCAGCATTAATCTCCAGTATAATTCCCAGTTAAATATTTGCATTATTCGTCCAAGATAATCGGAATGTTTAATATCTTACCTACTAGGCCATGAAAACTGTTTAATTAGTGATAATTTGAAGCGAAAAAAATAGCCTTTAACATCTTAAGCCATTAACCATCCAATCAGTGAAGGACTTTTTTTTATTAAAAAGAGTTGTTCTTTTTCTTCCCTAGGACCGAATTAAGCTCATTTTTAGTACAACTGTATGCTTGAAAAAAATGTACAAATCATGCTATGATAAAAGATTTTTCTTCGGGGGAATTTCGTTTCTGTTGACCTCACACCAAAGAGTGAAAACAGTATCTCCATCGCAACGAAGAAAGAAAATAAATTTAATAAAACGAGGTGAAAAACTAAAGTTTTTAGAAAATCAAAAATACTTGGATCAGCCTTAAGACTTTTAGAATAAATCACGAATTATTTACTTATTTTATAATATGTTGTATAAATAATGTATTTAGTCAAACACTGCTAATTCTATTTTATATAACGGTTTAACCCTACCGGTTTCAAGGTTTTACAACGTGTTTAAATCTCCTCAGTGTTAATACAATTACGTAAGTGTACTTGGTGAAGTTTGGTAATATTTTGTTGTATACATACATAACATATATTGAACTTAAATATACATATAATTATTCAATAATTTTAAAACAATGACTGTAATTTATTATTACTACTGCTTTTTGTATCTTCATGTAAGTTTAAGATAAAGTTTTGTATTATTTGTCAATAATTTTAAGTACTTGTATAACCTGTCAGATGTTCATTTGCATATAAAGACACTGTTGTGTCGTTAATTAAATAAATAAATAAATACTTCAAAATTCACATACTATCACTATTGTTTAATATCCTTAACTGTCTCGTCATCTCCTCTTATCTCACCGAACCTATTCAGCGTCTTCCCAAAATAGACATTCAAGCAAACTTGGCTTTCCCAATTCACCGCACTTCTTTTTCTTCTTCGTCCTTGACTGATCATGCATTGAAACTCTAGAACCAGTGACAAACGAATTTCAAACTGCGTTATTGGCTTGTTTTAAAAAGCGACTGAAAAAATCTTAATTTCAAGTCAGTCTTTTGAAGTTTTTTATTCCCATTTTTCCCCTCACCACGATGTTTTTCTTTTTCCTTTGATTAATGATAGCTTACATTTATTGTTACTGCGTATACTGTTCACTAATTTTGTGCAGGTGAGTAATGATTTGAATATTTTTTGCAGCCGTGTATCTTTTTTTATGGTTATCTTGTTAATTGGAAGAGATTACCACCTGGCAATAAGCCAACCAGATTGTTTTACAGTGAAGTGATTAATAGATAGAGAGGAGAAAACTCTATATATATTTTTTTCATATATTTCAATAAATATTATTATTAAGTGTTATTATCATAATTAGAATAGCAAAATAATAATATTCTAGCATGGTGCAAGGGGCCAGAAGTGCCCCCTTACAGGAGCGTCTCCCTAGATGGAGGGGTATCCACCCCTTCCAGGAAGCACGTTCCAATTGCCTCCCCTGGCGAGGGCCCCTGAATATTGATATGCGCAGCTGTCTGCCAATTCTTTTTATCTCAATGAAGGACATATATCCTTATTTTTTTTAAGTTTCAAAGGATAGGTCCTTCTATTTTTTTAAGTTTCAAAGGATAGGTCCTTCTATTTTTTAAATATTTTATCGTAGGTGTTATTGGTTGCCAAGAATCACAAGTATATCTCAAACTCTTAGTATTGTATTAGATAATAATTTCGTTGTATACAGTACAACCTGGTGAGTTTAATGTCATTTGGAAATCTATCCCAACCAACGAGAAAGGTTTTAAATAAATCTTGAGTTTAAATCAGACTAAAACCCTTTTTAAATATGAGTACGAACAAGGACACGGATGTTGTGTAAGTATAACAAAACAAATCTACAATACGAAGATTACGATACGAAGAATTCACATGAAGATTTCACATACTGTCTCTATTCACATACTGTATCTACAATACGAAGAATTCACATACTGTATCTATTGTATAATATATTTAACTGTCCCGCCGCCCCCTCTAATCTCGCCGAAAATTTTCAGCGTCTTTCCAATCATGGATTAGCGCTACGCTCAAACATAGATTATTTATTGGCCTTTCCAGTTTGCCGCTGCTCTTTAGGTCGTCCTTTACTGTCCATGCAGTGAGACTTTGGAATAAGTTACAAACCAATATAAGACTCGCTCCGTCCTTGGCATGCGTTAAGAAGCAACTGAAAAAACTCTTAATTTCTAGTCAGTAAAATAACGTGTTTCATTCCTGATTTTTCTTTTCCTTTCCACCATCCCTTCATTTCCTTTTGATTGATGATATCTCACTTTATATGAAAAATAATGTTCGGGTGACTGTCCGTCTTTGTGGGGTTCGTGGGCATGTGCTCACCTATATGTTTATGGATTTCGTGGGGATGGGTTGTCATTTGAATGATTTATGTGACCACGTAACTTGCTTCATTTACTTTTGTCTGGTTGGTTGGAAGAGATTTCCGCCTGGCAATAAGCCCGCCAGATTGTATTTGCAATAAAAGTGTTAAATAAATAAATAAATAAAGATGGTTTGCGATTTTTGACACGAACACGAAAAAAATGTAGTTGAACTAACTGGATTTTTTTATGATAAAATTATCAACAAAAAATATTACATAACCTGTGTATTTTTTTCGTGTAACACTTTGTGAAAGTTTTTCCCTTATATACGTTTGAATTTGTAGTTCGGACATATTGAAGTGTAGTCACTGAAAAATATTATCTTCAGTCACTGAAATCAAGCCTCCTGGTTTAGAAACAATGAAGTAGGCACGTTCATCATTGCACGTGTTGAAAACATTATTGCATTTTATAAGAGAAAATATATACTTGGAACGTGTAAGTATTGTTACCAGATTAGGGCTCTTTTTTAATATATTTTAAATTCATGCGTTAATATTTTTGGCTGTTAAATAACAAAATGTTCTTCAATGCGTTTTTCAGTATAAATTTTTCATCAATTCAATAAAAAAACCTATGTGAGGCTTCTAATATTAAAATCCGAAAGGTGTCTTACTTGGGTCATGTACTTAGAAGAGCAAAGTACAAATTACTGCACCTGATCATCCAAGGCAAAATAGAAGGCCGAATAGGTGTTGGCAGGAGGCAAATTTCCTGGCTCCGCAACATACGTGATTGAACTGGCATAAGGGGCGTTGGAGATTTTTTTCGACAAAGATGGGGACAAAGATGTCTACTCTCAAGTGATATTCAACGTTGGGGGGACCTGACATGACACTGGGAAGAAGAACAAGAAACCAATCAAACGAATTCAAAATAAACTGTCAAAAACATATTAAAAAGAGTTAAATTTAAATTAAGCCAAAACAAAGCTCAGTCTCCATAAATCTCACCCTTATGTGTAATGAGAGTCAATGTCTTAAAGTCATATTGCGCCCCTACTCTGTATATTCATAGTATCAAATATTTGTTGATCAATCGTGCCTCCTTCAAACCATCTCGAGTGTTCAGTGATCTTATATAAAACATACAGCATCATGTCACCAAAGTTTGTTATATTAGTCTAAAAATTAACACTATTTTAACCCTTCCTTCCCTGTGATGTGTAAAAACTTTAATATCTCTATAAATATAATAAACACTGTGTTCAGATTTTAGGTATTCCTCCATAATACATTTACGCATTGAATGAAAAAATAATATTAATAATAATTAGCACTTATCGACCACATCAGAGATATTTTGTGAAAATCGGGAATAAATTCACCTGTGGCGGTCGCCCACTCGGAACACTGTGGGCGTTCATACATACGGTCAATGACCGATGAGATGGCCTTCGCATTCCTCGACAATCTAAAGAAGCAAGTCCAAAGTTCACCCGCCGGCCATTCAACCCATAGCCGAGTGGACCGCATTCCATACTAGAGAGAGAACGCACCACGCTTGTCTCGCCAGTTCCGTATTTGAATGATACCTACATACAACATTAATCGTTTCTCTAATGCAGAAACGAGACGAAGGATATCGTGCTCGCATTCCCGCACACACGCGGAAATAGTATAAATACCTACGTTTACTAATAAAAACTCTTCTGCCGCATTGCGATCCAAAACATCATCATCTCTTCCCTCTAGGATACATATCCTAAACACCAATACAATCAAACGTGTGCCAGTGTGTGACGTAGGTATATTCATTCTAAAAACCGCTATGGGTGAGGAAGCGACGCTATTCACGTTTCACTCTCACTCTACTTTGGTATATAGGAACGCAAAAAAGAGAATCTCAGTTCGCAGTTGTTTCTTTCTTCGAGGTATAACATACACATTGTTAGTGTTCCGAGTCCCGTCTCAGTTGCTCGCGGGCATCCATATGAAGTGGTCTCTGCGCCCGTTTTGTGAACGTCGGCCGATGTTTTTTCATGTTTTCAGCAATTAACTTTCAATTATTATAACTTTTGACTTCAAATTTAATTCATTTAAGCGATTGGCTATGAATATTCTTATTTTTCCGATTTTAAATCGCTCATTTTTACATGTGTATTGAATACACAGCACCGGAAGGGAAAGGTTAAAAAGAGCGTTTTAGTGCCAACACTGATATACGGAAGCAAAGCATGGACCATGTTTATGCTCCAAACTGAGTGAAATGAATTGAGTAAATGAAATGGAAATGCACGTACTAAGAACAATATATGGTGTTAATGTATGACAGAATAAGAAATACAATCATTAAGAATGAATGTAAGCTAAAAACAGATGTATTCAGTAAGGGGAAAAAGAGCAAGTTTTGGTGGTCTAAATTTTCATTACAAAGCATAAGTAGGAGTCGTGATAGTATTCTGTCGCTGCTACTCCAGAAAAAAGTTTAGTTTGACAAAGGTTGTGAAATTTTGAAAGAAGGAAACGTAAGATGAAAGAGTAACAGGAACTATATGAGAAGATGTATGGTTGTGGTGGATGTGAATGAAGTATTTTGCACTATTTCCTCTCTGCCTTCATCAACAGGGAAATAGCTTGATTGTATTTATATGTGAATGCATTTTAAATAAACTGTTTTATCAACATGTCACTTCTACTGCCCCTTTTAGTGTTTCGTATTAAGGATATGTCACATTGTTTTTTTTTTGTTTTTAAAAACGTAATAATTCCTGTACCATAAATTAAGTTCAAAACAGACATTTTTCATGTTTTACCATCCCTAGTGATCTATGGTGGCAACATTAAAAAACATTACAAAAGTAATGTCAAGGTTAATAGAAAGTTCATATTTTATTCTATGATTAATGTTCAGTAGGTGCACTTAGCCAAAATGAACAATCCTTTTTTTTGTGATTATTAATATCCTCAAATGTCAGAAAAATTATGTTTAGCGAAGTTGTTTTAAATGTGAAATGACGCAAGCTTGCTGACTTTAAGACATTATTTCTGCTGTATTTAGACCTTATTTATAAGAAAATTAAATAATCAGATCATTATGATGACAATAGAAGCTCAATTTGATGGCGTGCTTAAGTTTTATTTTTATTCAAAAGAACACTTAAAATAAATTAAGGAAGATTTTCACACAGAACATATAATTTATAAATAGTACCAAGGATTAAAATACCTGGGTATGGAGATATCTAGTTGCAACGATCTATATAATGAAGTCAAAGAACAGACCAATAAAGCAGCAGTTATCTCCAGATGCCTGAGAAACACTGTTTGGGGCAATAAACACATGCTGGTGGAAAGCAAAGTCAGAATATACAAAACATGAGACCTGTTATGACTTATGAAATCGAAGCAAGAGCAGACTCTGTAAGAACGAAACCCCCCCTCAGAACAACAGAAATAAAAACATTGCGGCCTATCGTAGGTACAACCCTTAGAGATAGGATACCTAATGAGGAAATCTGCAGAAGTTGTAACATTGAGGACATCGTGAGATGGAGTAGACAAACAAGACGCTTCTGGAGGGACCACGTTGAGAAGATGGACCCCGCGAGAATACCTAAGATTGTAATGTACGAGATTCCAGAGGGTCGTCGGCCACCGGGACGTCCACCAAAGAGAAGGAGAGAAAGTTGGACATCTTCGTCACAGGACCAAAACTGAAATCCTGTTACAACAGATCGCAAGATCTAGAAGAAGAAGATTAAAATCCCAATAATCAGGGTGCATCTCTATGCACAGTTTCGTCATGTCAGCAGTTCGGTGAAAATATAACAAATTATTGGAAATATGTGGAGAAAAATCAAACACTCATTCCGCAATCGATTCAGCCACCATCCGCCTTCACTATGACAGTGTAGAACTAAATACGAGTCCACATCCGAGTCAACGTTTTTACTACAGATGCATAGAAGTTATAGAAGTATTTTGTAATAGAAACATTTTGCACTATTTCCTCTCTGCCTTCATCAATTACAGCGGACAAATTACAGCGTCTTCAAAATGTTTGTCTAAGATTTATTTTCAACCTACGAAAGTACTATCATGTAACTTCATACCAGAAGGAATTTAACTGGTTGAATGTTAGAAATAAACGCCAAATTCACTTACTGTCTCTATTGTATAATATCCTCAACTGTCCCGCTGCCCCCTCTTATCTCGACGAAAATTTTCAGCGTCTTTGCAACCATGGATTACCGCTACGCTCTAACAGGGATTGTTTATTGGCCTTTCCAGTTCATCGCTCCTCTTGTTTTACGTCGTCCTTTACTGTCCATGCAGTGAGACTCTGGAATCAGTTACAAACCAATATAAGACTCGCTCCGTCCTCGGCATGCGTTAAGAAGCGACTGAAAAAACTCTTAATTTCTAGTCAGTAAAATAACGTGTTTCATTCCTGATTTTTCTTTTCATTTCCTCTCCACCACCCCTTCCTTTCCTTTTGATTGATGATATCTCACTTTATATGAAAAAGAATGTTCAGGTGATTGTCCGTCTTTGTGGGGTTCGTGGGCATATGCTCACGTATTTGTTTATGGATTTCGTGGGGATGTGTAGTCATTTAAATGATTTATGCAACCATGTAACTTGCTTCATTTTCTTTTGTCTGGTAAGTTGGAAGAGATTGCCGCCTGGAAATAAGCCCGCCAGATTGGATTTGCAATAAAAGTGTTAAAAAAATAAATAAATAGAAGCCGATGTTACTTCTAAATCTAGCTTCGCAGGACGAAGCAAATCTTTTAAGAAAACGAAAGGTAATGAAAATATTAGCGTTCTTTCAAGTTTTTTTCTAATTTATTCCTTTTTCCAACATTCATTATGACCTAAAGAATATGCAAATATTTCCTTTCACCCACTTAAACAAATCCCTCACATCAGTTGTATACGCTCTTTCGGAGTGTTGTACTGCGTGGTTTAGTTTATATTGTCAAGGTTTCAAACACATTACAGTACTCATCTTCAAGGCTTGTTTATAATCAACAGAAGAAAACTACAATGTTTCCAAAACCTCAGCATCATAAGTCAAACCACGCAGTACACTTCGATCTTACACAACTGCTTCTAAGAACCACAAAAGCCTCAAGATAAATCTTTATGTTTTTGTGAAAACATCCATTTTTTTAAAAACATTTACAGTCTCTTCAATCGGGTGATGAGAGACTCTTTAGCATATCAACAGATAACATCTCATTTTACACATCTTTATTTGCAATACATTCGGTGCAACTGTGGAAAAAACTTCCTAGAGTTATCAAATGTGCACGATCCTTAATCTCGACTTAGCCTCTTCTACTCGTACATCAATACACCTTCTCATATATCTCCTACGATTTATCTTACTTCTTATTTTTTCTTTCTCTCACGTGATTCTACCAAACTTATCTTGGTCTTTCTCAACCACGCTTTGCACTCACATTTGCACTGTATGTTTATTTTGTTATTGTTTCTTTATTCATTGGTTCCATGTTTCCAGACCATCTTGGAGTGCTATTATTCATCTTACTCAACACACCAACCTTAAGTTCTCATTCATCCCTAATCAGATCATTCCATGTTCTGTCATAAATTGTCACATGTATTTAACTAAATGCACGCATTTGATTCGTCTCCTTTCAGTTTTTTTCCACATTCATAATTCACTCTCATACATCAAAGTTGGTACAGTATCTGGCGGTATGTAATACACATCGGGCTTAAGAAAGAGACTGTCGACCATAATCGGCTAACTTCGCCTTTGTGGAGCGTCGTCTCTGTCATTCATACACGTGTTTCGTCGCAATTTGTCAGTCGTCAATTAACCGAGATGACGCTCTACAAAGCCGAAGTTAGCCGATTATGGCCGACAGTCTCTTTCTTAAGCCCGATGTACTCGTATATTACTTACTGCCGGGTACTATACTTAAATACTAACGTGGACTATCTATCATCTAAGTAAATATAAATAAAAAATATAGGTTTATTGATAGCAGCATAGTGTGTATATTTCAAGATAAATAGCACAAAATACATTTAAGAGAGAAGCTATAAAAAGGTCTAGGCTCATCTCATAACATCCTCCCGGCCGAGATACACAAATATAGGGCGAGCCCAACCGTAATGAGATCAAATGTTTTTAAGCCCACAGTAGGTTTTAATACGTTCAAGTTTATATGTTTTGATGTCTCATATACTTTGTTTCCTATCACTATACGCTGTTCAATATATTTCTTAACACTTCCATCATGTGAGAATATTCTACGCAAACAGAATTTCTCAACTGGCCCTAATCTTTCATTGTTCACCCATATAATATAAACTGTAATGGATACATGTTTTTTTGTAAATATATAACATTTATTCAGCTCTTTCTAGTATTTTCCACGTCCAAGTTTCCTTCCTTTTCATTAAAGTTGGTACTTAAATCCTGTTCTTAAACCACTAAATTACAGAAATATCGTAAATGAAGTGAACACAACACTTCCCCTTTCTTGTCCCAGTATAAAAGAAGTAAAAAGTAAACATTAATCAAAGATATCCCCTCAACCATCAAAGCCGATCTGTAGTATCATTACTTTACAGGGTGCGTAAGATGTCTATTCAGGAATTCAGGCAAGTGTGACCCGCTTCCTTTGAAATCAAACGCCATTGGTAAAATGATAGAAGCGATCCTCGGCAAGACCCCGGGATCTGTTATTTATGATTTGGTATTCCCAACCACACTTGTTTGTTCGTTTATTCT
Organism: Odontocerum albicorne; assembly: GCA_949825065.1. Classification (NCBI taxonomy): domain Eukaryota; kingdom Metazoa; phylum Arthropoda; class Insecta; order Trichoptera; family Odontoceridae; genus Odontocerum; species Odontocerum albicorne. Next base: position 5,318,502 of record OX463842.1, on the reverse strand, counting down.
CTTTTTTGCCTTTGAGACACTTTAAGCAGTAGAGAAAATCTACTATTCTGCCACATTGAAATTGAGAGGGTATTTTTTTAAGTATTTTGTTTATCTATGTACGATTTTCTAAGTGTATCATTTGTACGTAAAGAGAATATATGTTTACAAATAAATGTGTCTACTAGAATTCACACAGTGAGAACCAAACATTATTTTTAAAGTAATGTATGGTCTGGTATCGTGGACATTTTTAATTTAAATATTATTGAGCTCAGGGGTGTCCTTCTCCAGTATGTTATTTCCTCAATCATATATCTTTAATGGTTATTGGATTATATTTAAACTACTTTGAAATTCCATTTTATTATCCCTTCGGAGGATATTTTATTTTTAAGTTATAAATATTATTTTGTAAGTTTTGAAAATTAAACTTAAATCCTTTTTAAATAGATCCGAGTACCAGCACTGGTACTCAAATCTATTGTGATATTATAAAATAAATCCACAGTGTAAATGTGACTCACAACATTTTAAAAGAAAACAAAAAAAAGTATGGTTAGACTAACTGAATTAAATTTTGACAAAAGAATAACTTTAAAAATGTACACATTTTATATGTTTTTTTCTTATCGTACCCTTCGACATATCCGAGCTGATAATTTGGGCACAAGAGCGTGGCTGAAAGATTTTATTTTTTAAATTTAAGTTTCATTTTATAGACCTAGTTTTGTTCATAGAACTTTATTAATATATTTGATTATTTTTCGGTTTCAACTATAACATTTGTGCGTCATATTTTGAAAGTTTTTTGAGTTATGTAATTTGGACAGTATTTTAACATGTATAGTAGTAGGCGAGATGAAAGGGGCATTGAAAAATGCTAGAGACAGAAAACAAAGTAAACTGAGCAGTTAATGTAATGTACAACAACCGCACTGTATCCAAAGCAGCAAAAATGACAAAACATAATAATGTGTTGGTGTCCACCTTGACACGTCCACCTACAAACAATTTTCTCTAATTTGGTAATAGCTTACACTGTCATAATTGTAATACCAGATTTTCATCGCAAAACACGTTTATGTCTTAACACTTCTAATATCCAGGTTTCACTTTCATACTAGTATATCATCAGTCTTCGTAACCTTGTTAATATCACTCCTGTCTCTTAACCCGAGATTACGGGTTCGATTTCCGTTGGTAACATTAAAAAAAAGGTTTGTTTTTTACATATTTCTGGTTAGTTAGAATTAATCACCATATGGCAAAAAATCTGGCTAATAAACTGTATAAAACGAAAGTATAGTACGAAAAAAATCAAAGTGAGCACTAATACACCACTGTTAACAGTTATTTTTGTTGGCACTTTATCTTTAGTTTTATTATTTGCATAAGCAACTTAAAACGTGAGAGGCAAATGCAGAAATTCTCTGTGTAAAGTGTGCAAACTCTTAAGAGAAGAGCAGACGGAAGATTTTGACATTTTGTGTACTATAATTTTATAATTTTCCCAGATCGCAGGTGGGTTTAACATCCAGTGCTTTCAGCCCTGAGGCGATGAAATTCGCACACTTTGCTGATTCGGTTTAAAATATCTCAAGTTAAAACCTTTCCGTGTGGTTAGACTATTATTATTTATTCTATAAAATAACAAATTTAGTTTTTTTCATTGTATTTTTAAATGGCATAATGTAAGTCTATTGTATATTGAATAAAAACTTTTTTTAATGAATGTACACTTTCACATAACTTAAAGTGAATGTGGAAGAAATCAACCATTTGAAAATGATAAATCCATATTCACTAGTGATGGTTCACCCTCTGTAATGTTTGTTAACCTTTACTTTCTGAGCTTAGGGAAAGTTTATTTCTAATAAAACGATTCCACTTCCAATAGTATCGACCAGTCAGTACCATATCAGACCAGAAGGACGCAACTGTAATTGTTTTAGAGCTTTATTTTAGCAGATCTTCCAAAACGGGTACAGTGGATGGATACAATAGACACGCCATCAGGTACGACAGTGATTGAATGTCACCTAGTGGTGGATCCTCTGTGCCAATCTGTGGAGATTTTCTTTTGATTTGCCCACATATATGCGTGGGTGATTAAGAGATATCCATACAGTTCATGGCAGGTGGTATCCCACCCATAGGTACTCCGACATCAGCATTCATTTCGATTGGCTTTCAATTATAGCTCTCCAAGAATCAACACACTCACTATCCAGAGAGCCTTCGAGGGGGCTGTAGGTGGTCATAAAACTCCTGCGAGACCTCAGTCCAAGCTGTATTGGTATTTGGCCATACATAAAACGTCTGGGATCACTGAGTCGTTTGTGTTTCTTACTCCTGCATGCAATATGGCAGCGGATGTCTAGAGAAGATACCCCATCAAGTATATAAACCGTTTTCATTGAGATACAGAGATACTCGGTTATAAAACGATTAAAAAGCATTTTAATTAAAATTATTTTTATTTATATTTATTTATATCATCAATTCAAAGAGTTATATCAGTTCAACGTGTACAAAGTGTTATTCTTCTTGCATTTTCACTTGCTTCAAAATATGCTCACCATGTTGAACTTCTCACGGGGTGTAACTATAGAAGCCTCGAAACAAGAAGGCAAGAATCCATTGCGATATTCCTACTAAAGGCTTTTCAAGGTTGCTTCAACTGTCCCGCGATTCTAGAAGCACTAAGTTTATATGTACCTAATAAATATAGCCGTGCAAGGAATTAAATTCAATTCCATTCAATTCAGGAACTCAGTTCTACATAACAACTTATAGGATGAATGTCATGGCTAAACACTCAGTCACTCGTGGTATAGAGATATTGAACCAACTGAATGACACTGTTGATATATTCTCGGTACCGCCTAGCAGTATGAGAAGAATCGTGGCTGATATTCTTCCTTACGAATAAGCTAACGCTAGAAACAGACCCTCTTTGTGTAACAGGAAAAATCCGTGCAAAGTGGATAAAAAAATTTATACTTCAGATTCGATACGACAAATAAGAAGCATTTTATTATGTTCAGCAACATTTCATTTCTAAGTCACAATGTATAAAATATTCAGTACAAAGTATCAAACGCTTGCATATCTTAAATCCACTTTATTTATTTTTTCCCAGATTCACGATCATGTTCGACTTTTATCCTTCACTTTGCTGAAAGAATTTTTACGACGGCAATTTATTCAATACATCTCGCTTGTCCGCTTATATAGTAGAAGGCTGCACGCTGAGGCCAGCAACCGTCAAGGCGAGGAGGTTAACTGAGCATAGCTTTACGGAGTGGCTTCCGGAATCCGGCTGCAATATTCACTCGCCTGCAACAGCCGTAAGCTTTCATTATGGGGAGCTTTAAGAAACTCTGACACGGTGGAATGTGCTGAACAACTTAGCGGCCGCTCAACTAAAATGAGCTTTCTACCTTGCGAGGAAGAAATGGCTCGATAAGCGAAGTTTAAGTTTTATAACGCAGTTAACAAGTTTTATATATGCATGCGTCGTTGGCGCTGGCAGTCTTCTCTTACATACTGGCGTACGTGAAATATTATATTCTTATGCTAACAAGTACAATATATTATGCTAATAGTTTCTTATAGTTTTATAGTGGAGTCGATTTTTTCAGTAAACTCTCTATACAACAATTAGTTTTATCCTTTATAAATTGTATAGAAAAATCATTTTCATACTGTACAAGAATAAAAATTATGAGACTAAAAGAACCAAACAAATACTGTAGAAATACGTACATTGAAAAGAATAAATGGAGAAACAATGTTTGACAAGAATAAGGAATGAAGTGATTAGAGAGGAATATCATCTTAAGGCTGATGTTTTGAGAAGAAGAGCACGCTGAGATGGTTTAAGCATGTGAATCGAATGAATGAAGAAAGACTGTGGCGATCGCACACTCGGTCAATGACCGGCGATCCGACCTTTGCATTCCTTGACAATCCAAAACAAACAAGTGCAAAGTCCACACGCCGGTCATTCAACTCATTGCCGGGCGCGGAACGCATTCCATGCCAGAGCGAGAAGGCACCACATCTGTCGCGCCAGTTCCGTATTTGAATGATACCTACACACAACATTAATCGTTTTGCGGATGCAGAAACGAGACGGCGGCATATCGCGAGCGCATTCCCGCACACATTCAAGAATGATATAAATATCTACGTCTACCAAATAAATCACTCTCTTTCCGCATTGCGATCTAACGAGTTTTATTTATCAACAAATCATCATCATCTCTCCCTTAAGGACATATCTCCTAAAAGACTAACAAAACAGATAAATAGTGCAAATGTGAGCGGAAGGCGTATGAGAAAGACGCCTAATAAGGGAAGTATGGTTTGATCAAGTGATTGATATTCTGAAAGAGGAAAACGTAGAAAGTCAAAGAAATCGTAGAAGTTGTATGACAAGGTGTATGGATGTACGATTTTTTTTCTTAAATACGCATGACCGAAATCATTGTTATCATTTTGCCTCCAAATACTAGGGGGAAAAATGCCTGTATCATTCGAGGGAAGTAGCACAGCGTGGGGTTCAAACCAGCTACCTTCTACACAGAAGTCCAATACGTTACCACACGACTATTCACCTTATAATTGTAAAATACATATTTAAGGGCAGAATAATTCGGTTCCAACTTAAGAAAGCTCCATATTAGAATATTTAACAATAAAAAACTTTTTTTTTCTTCTTTTTTTCCTCTTCTTTTAGGCATGCTGACCTGCTATGGTCATGCATCATCGATTCCCTCTTGTGACGTCGACTACCAGCTGTCTTTCCATCTTTTGGGAGGTCGTCCTGGAGGTCTGCATGGTTGGGGGATACTGTCCCTGGCCATTCTTACGGCTCTTGGTTCCGCCATTCTGGATACATGTTAGTTCCAGAACCTTCTTTTCGGTCGTTCCCATCTGACAATATCTTCAACTTCGCACATGTTTTGTACTCTATCACGAAGGGTTTTGCCAGCAATACTCCTGAGTACCTTCATTTCGCTGGTTCGAAGGAGATTTTTGGTTCTGACAGTGTCGGCTCTGAACTCTTTGCTGTATATCATTATGGGGCAGACACAGGTCTTTTATATCCTCACCTTGCTTTGGATGTTCATATACTTGTTTTTCCAGATTATTAGTGGAATCAAAAAAACTTTTTGATTCCACTAATTAAATTAATCCCTGATACAAGTGTTTCTGCCTCCTATCCCGAGGCTCTCTTCATGTTACATAAAGTAACACCGATTATCTCACATTTCTAGAAAAAATAGACCTGCATATTATACCATAAATAGTATAAATAAAACGCCACAGACAAGGAAGATAAACTTCACAAGAACGGTGTTTATAAAATAGAATGTATTTGTGAAAGTACGTATATTGAAATGACACACAGAAACATAAGCATTAGAGCATATGTTAAGTGGTTTTTATCTAAGAACAAATTTTCAGAATTCGCAAACCATATAATAGAGACAAATCATAATTGCAAAGATAGAAAAGTTCAAATTTTACACTACGTCACAAAAATTATATAAAACAATACATTTTAAAACATTAGAAATTCATAAAACCATAATCAAAATCAAAAAAGTAATAAATAATTAAAGAATGCAAAAGGTTTTAGCCCCCTTAAACATTTCTCTGTTGAGTCAGTAGATCACACACATTTCTGATGTTTCATGACACCAATTTGACATAAACACTGTTCTCGTAACAAACCGAGATCATTCTGCCTAAGGAGAACCTCGGGATAGGAGATAGAAACACATATAGCGTGGACTAATGTAATAAATGGAATAAAGTCATTTTCCGCGTCTTTCCGATCATGGACTAGCGGTACACTCAAACAGACATTGTTTATTGACTTTTCCGGTTTACCACTCTTATTTTTTTACGTTGTCCTTTAATGGCAATGCAGTGAGACTCTGGAATCAGTTACAAACCAACGTTAGACTTGCTCCGTCCTTGGCATGCTTTAAGAAGCGACTGAAAAAACTCTTCATTTCTAGTCAGTAATATAACGTGTTTCATTCCTGATTTTTTCCTTTCTTCTCCACCATCCCTTCCTTTTCCTTTAATTGATTATATCTCACTTTATATGAAAAGGAAAATTCGGATGATTGTCCGTCTTTGTTGGGTTTGTGGGCGTTTGCTCACGTATGTGTTTATGGATTTGGTGGAGATGTATAATCATTTGAATGTTTTTTCGCGACCATGTACCTTGCTTTATTTACTTTTGTCTGGTTGGTTGGAAGAGATTGCCGCCTGGCAATAAGCCTGCCAGATTGTTTTAGCGATGAAAGTGTTAAATAAATAAACAAAATAATTTATTTTTAAATAAACGATAATATTTGACTTATAAAGTTCAATTATTTGTTCCAAAATATATATTTAAGTCGTAATTTTATTATTTTTTATTAAAACTGTAGACGTGATTCTGATATAACTGATCTGAACAAAACTGTAGACGTGATTCTGATATAACTGATCTAAACAAAACTGTAGACGTGATTCTGATATAACTGATCTAAACAAAACTGTAGACGTGATTCTGATATAACTAATATAAACAAAACTGTAGACGTGATTCTGATATAACTGATCTGAACAAAACTGTAGACGTGATTCTGATATAATTGATCTAAACAAAACTGTAGGCGTGATTCTGATATAACTGATCTAAACAAAACTGTAGACATGATTCTGATACAACTGATCTGAACAAAACTGTAAACGTGATTCTGATATAATTGATCTAAACAAAACTGTAGACGTGATTCTGATATAACTGATCTAAACAAAACTGTAGATGGGATTCTGATCTAAACAAAATACGACAGTTTTTTTGTAGGGTGTCTCAAAAATATCATATATACCTACATGCTTTTATATCGTACAGTTTACGTGAACTTTCTGCAGGAACTTGTTATAACACGTATTTGTCAGAAATTAAGGATGAGAAGGACTTTCATATCCAGCGAGATTGTGCACCTTCCTACATCCATCATGATGTGAGGATCTATGTATCATGATGAAAATTTAACTTACAGATGGATTGGGCAGACTGGTAGCGTTGAATAAGCCCCGCACTCCCTAGACCTCACACCAATGAATGTATTTGTAGGAACTCATAAAAAAAATTGTTTATAGTACTAAACCGACAACAGTTGATGAATTTTTAACAGTTATTGAAAGAAAATGCGCCCAAATACCAAAACAACTTATTCGTGATGTTTGCGATTCCACGTTACTAGCAGAACATGGAACAGAACGGTCATCAATTTGAGCATTTGAAAAACGTAAAAAATATACTTCACTTATTTTACTTTGGAGCTTTAATTTTAGACATACCTTAATATATTATTCACCTCTCACGTTTCATGACTGCGTTTTTTTTAAAGCATGATTGAAATCGACCTTGTTTAAATTCTAGTTCTATTTGACCTCAAGTACAGAAATATCGACTTATAATTTAAATATAACGAATAAACTTTTTCATGAAAAACCGCTCAATCATTTTTATTCTAAGATATATTTCTAGTTAAACTTTTCAATAAGCCACCAATCTAAGTTAGACTGATTAAAATCAAACGAAAGGGCATAATCAATCACCGGCTATTTATTGTTTCATTTAAACCCTTAAATACGTTGATTTAAGGAGTTTTTTACCATCTGATAAAAGTCCATTTGGCCAAATAGTGGGGTAGTTAGTTCATATGAATTTGCATCACAATGTACACAAAAGTTAAACAAGCTTTTTCCATTCGAATAAAATGTCTTTTCATCACGCACATTCTGTGTACTTACGTAAAGCTGACATGACATTTTATTTTTTAACATTAAAATAGCCTAAGTCTTGCTTCCGTGCTATTAAACTCTAACGTTAAGAAAAAATTGTTAAAATAAAACCGTACTTTTGTTCATTTACTATATTTTCTTGTTACTATCTCGCTATCAACCAATTTTTTCTTGTTAATCACTAGTTATAAACCGATATTTTTTGTCATTCTCGTTATTACCCGATATTTTCTTGTCACTCACGTTATTAACCGATATTTTCTTGTCACTCACGTTATTAACCGATATTTTCTTTTATTTTTTTCGTTATTAATCGATTTTTTCTTTTTACTTTCTCGCTATTAATCGATATTTTATTGTTACTCTCTCGCTATAAACTGATGTTTTCTTGTTACTAAGTCTCTATTAGTCGATATTTTCTTGTTACTATCTTGATGTTAACCGATATTTTCACGTTAATGTCTCGGTTTTAGGCGATATTTCCTTATAACTATCTCGCTATTAACCGATATTTTCTTGTCATTCTCTCGTTATTGCTCGATATTTTCTTGTCACTCTCTAGTTATTTACCGATATTTTCTTGTTATTCTCTCGTTATTAACCTATATTTTCTTATCATTCTCTCGTTATTACCTGATATTTTCTTGTTACCACGATATTGTCTTTTCATTTTCTTGTTATTAACCAATTGTTTTCTTTTTTTTTGTCGCTATTAATCGATATTTTATTGTTACTCTCTCGCTATTAACCGATGTTTTCTTGTTACTATGTCTATATTAGTCGATATTTTCTTGTTACTATCTTGATGTTAACCAATATGTTCCTGTTACTATCTCGATTTTAACCGATATTTCCTTATTACTATCTTACTATTAACCGATATTTTCTTGTAACTATCTCGCTATTAACCGATAAGTTCTTAGTAATATCTCACACTATGATAATCTTCAATCATTTTGGTTATTTCATTAAAAAAAAATTGTGTTATTTTCGGTTTTACACTTAGAACATCCCCTTCATCATATGAGCATCCAATTCATGTAGAGTTTTAGCCTTCTGGACGATTTCTCTCCAAGCCGATCGGTCCTTCGCCGTCTCTTCTATCATAAGATCCTGGTATACGTTATCTAAAGGCTTCTTTCTCGGTGTGCTAAATGTCTTTATTCGTTGCTGTTGGGCTTACATAATTATTTTTGCTGACCGTGTCAACTGAAATCTGTTATATAACATGTGCCGACCTTCGCGACCTTATGTCACCAAAGTGGCAAAAATTCAAAATTATATGGACTAGAAAAGTCTCAATATTTTTCAATAAATGCCAAAAAATATTAAAGTAGCCGAGAGTATCCGGGTTTTTATTGTCTTTGTGTTTTATATATTTTGAATAAAGTAGCCGAGAGCATCCTGGTTTTTATTGCCTTTGTGTTTTATATATTTTGAATAAAGTAGCCGAGAGCATCCGGGTTTTTATTGTCTTTATGTTTTATAAATTTTGAATAAAGTAGCCGAGAGCATCCGGGTTTTTATTGTCTTTATGTTTTATATATTTTGAATAAAGTAGCCGAGAGCATCCGGGTTTTTATTGTCTTTATGTTTTATAAATTTTGAATAAAGTAGCCGAGAGCATCCGGGTTTTTTTTGTCTTTATGTTTTATAAATTTTGAATAAAGTAGCCGAGAGCATCCGGGTTTTTATTGTCTTTATGTTTTATATATTTTGAATAAAGTAGCCGAGAGCATCCGGGTTTTTATTGTCTTTATGTTTTATAAATTTTGAATAAAGTAGCCGAGAGCATCCGGGTTTTTTTTGTCTTTATGTTTTATAAATTTTGAATAAAGTAGCCGAGAGCATCCGGGTTTTTATTGTCTTTATGTTTTATATATTTTGAATAAAGTAGCCGAGAGCATCCGGGTTTTTATTGTCTTTATGTTTTATAAATTTTGAATAAAGTAGCCGAGAGCATCCGGGTTTTTATTGTCTTTATGTTTTATATATTTTGAATAAAGTAGCCGAGAGCATCCGGGTTTTTATTGTCTTTATGTTTTATAAATTTTGAATAAAGTAGCCGAGAGCATCCGGGTTTTTTTTGTCTTTATGTTTTATAAATTTTGAATAAAGTAGCCGAGAGCATCCGGGTTTTTATTGTCTTTATGTTTTATATATTTTGAATAAAGTAGCCGAGAGCATCCGGGTTTTTATTGTCTTTATGTTTTATAAATTTTGAATAAAGTAGCCGAGAGCATCCGGGTTTTTATTGTCTTTATGTTTTATATATTTTGAATAAAGTAGCCGAGAGCATCCGGGTTTTTTTTGTCTTTATGTTTTATATATTTTGAATAAAGTAGCCGAGAGCATCCGGGTTTTTATTGCCTTTGTGTTTTATATATTTTGAATAAATACTAGTATTAGTATTGTTTAAGTGAATTAAAAATGTAAAATATATAAAATTATAGAATTAATGCATCTTAACCCAAGAGCACATATTGCTGGTTTCCCAAAAATTGATTGTGAAAATAATTAATAAACTTCCTGCCCGGTATCCCACGGCGGAGCTTTTCAGAGGAGAGTATCGGGTCCTGAACATAGCCAATTTGCATCTCAAATCCATTCTCTGGCACTACCATCGAGAGGAGGGGAAGATGCAGACTCAGCAGAGACACATGACACGCATGGCAACTGATGAAATGTTCACCATCCCTAGAGTTAAAACCTCTTTTGCCCAAAGGCAATATGCTTATTTGGCTCCCATGACGTACAATGGCGTGCCGAATTCAATAAAGATAAAGAAAGGAAAACCATTTAGACAGTCGATCGGAGCGTGGTTGTTATTGCGACAGGATTTTGAGTACTTGGGCTTTCAGGATGAATGACGTGTGGAAAGATTTGTGTGGGCTCTTGAATGTGAATTTCTTCTTGTTGTTTTGGTTTTTGTTGTTTTGTATGTGTGTTTCTGTATATTTTTGTGTTAATTTTTATTCTTATGATTGTGTGCGGTATATTATGGGATGAACAGGTTTGGTCTTTCTGGAGTGATGATGTGTAAAGAGTTTGATTCTGCATGATGTTTCCAGTTGTAATTGAGTGTCGCTGTTTGTCAGGTTGATGAGAACGTGCAACGGGGTTTTGTTTTTGTGTAATCAAAAATCGGAAAGAAGTATCGATTTATTGATTTATTTGTTCATGCTAAATATCCTCAGTGAGATACAGGCAAAAGCCTAGTTTACTGGGGATACGACAAATGAAAGGCGTCAAACCCAGATCAATTAAAATAATGTATGTCTAAATTAAATAACCTATTGTTTTTTCGCAAATTATGTATATTTCTTGTCATGTGTAATAATAAATAAATTAACTAATTGAGTAGGTTGAATGCAGACTTGATGAAGTATTGAATTTTTACTGTACTTCTCTTTCTATATTAATATCAAATTGGTGTGGTGGGGTGTACGCAGCTGACTAGAGATGGACCAATATGTTGTGATCAACTACTCGTATATACCTATAGTGTTAACTTTTTTATAATTTTGACTCGTGTATTTGGTTAATAGCGAGAATATATTGTTTAGTTGTGATGTGTTTTTTTACTTGGTTTTGTTTAATAATTATAGTAAACATTTATTCCGTTTAAAGGGTTGTAGATGAATAACAAAAACAAGTTAAATCTGATTTAAAAGTCTGTTGTTTAAATAAGTTTCAAACTGATGAGAATATTTCAAGATGATGCAGAAAGCTTCTGTAAAAATGGGCAGAATGTGTTTTTATATTAACTCTTTCGACTTTTTTTTGTATTCACAAATATATAAGAATTTCACCACAATAGGTTGATTATTAATATCAGCTCATTTTACCACAATAGGTTGAGTATTAATATCAGCTCATTTTACCACAATAGGTTGAGTGTTAATTTTATCATTTTACCGCAATAAGTTGAGTATTAATATCAGCTCATTTTACCACAATAGGTTGAGTATTAATATCAGCTCATTTTACCACAATAGGTTGAGTATGAATATCAGCTCATTTTACCACAATAGGTTGAGTATTAATATCAGCTCATTTTAACACAATAGGTTGAGTATTCATTTTATCATTTTACCACAATAGGTTGAGTATTAATATCAGCTCATTTTACCACAATAGGTTGAGTATTATCAGCTCATTTTACCACAATAGGTTGAGTATGAATATTAGCTCATTTTACCACAATAGGTTGAATATTAATATCAGCTCATTTTACCACAATAGGTTGATTATTAATTTTTTCATTTTACCGCAATAGGTTGAGTATTAATATCAGCTCATTTTACCACAATAGGTTGAGTATTAATATCAGCTCGTTTTGGTGAAGACTTGAGTTAATACTATTGTTCAAGTTTTTAGTTCAATTTCTTAAACAGCAACAAAAAGAATCCATTTCTTTTCATACTGTCTGTGAACTTCTCTTGGCATTTAGAACGAAATTATATTATTGTATAAGATATTTTACTCGAGCCTTTCAATTTTACATTATGCGTGCTTAACAATCCCAACTCCCCTTCATACCGTCGCGAAAAAATCACTACCTTTCAGAACACGGGCGTTATCTTCGATCAAACGATAAGAGACTCCTTTGCATCTCAATACCTTATATCTCATTTTTCACATCTTCACTTGCGGTTCTCTCGGCACGATTATGGAACAAACTTTCGTGAGCTATCATCAGATGTGCACCATCCTATTTACGTTTAAAAGAAATAAAAACAGTATTACAATACATCATAATAATTATAATTTGTTTTATCAAACACTGTTTATTCCACTTTATTGTAATTGTAAAACTCTACAGGTTTCAAGGTTTTCACATCATCATCAGGGGGGCACAAACAAATCTTGTTTGTGCTCCCCTGATGATGAGGTGAAAGCCTTGAAACCGGTAGGATTATACCATTACAAAAAGAGGAATAAACAATGTTAGATGAAACAAATTACAATGTCTTTAAACCTCCACAATGTTAATGCCTTAACTATAAATAATAAACAGGGTGTCCCGTAACTCAATGTCAAGCCGGTATCGAGGAAAAAGCCAGCTTATGACAGTTCAGAATAAAAAAAATCTCTATCAAATAGTTTTATATCGGACTCCGACTAATAACAGCGTTATCTAGGATTGCGATACAACCAATAAAATCATAAAATATATCAATTTGTAGTCACAGCATATAAAAATTTGGCACAGGGTAGATACTTTTACGATTTTCAAAAAAAATGCCTATAACTCGAAAAGTATGAGGCTTTGGCTAGAGGTTTTTTTTATTCTGAACCGTCAAGGCTGGCTTTTTCCTCTATACCGTCTTGACATTGAGTTACAAGACACCCTGTATAGTCACTCAGAATATCATTTCATCCTAATTTTCCTTTGTATTCTTTCCTTATCTACAAATGAATTCCTTTCCACTACTTCTGCCATTATTCTAAGAAATTAATCATTTATTTTTGTTTATAGTTAAGGTATTAACGTTGTGGAGGTTTAAAGACATTTTCATTCATTTTATCAAACACTGTTTATTCCACTTTTCCTTCGTCTTGTTTGCGCTCCCCTGAAGATGAGGTGAAAGCCTTGGAACCGGTAGGGTTATACCGTTACAAAAAAGTGGAATAAACAATGTTTGATAAAAATAAATTACAAAATTATTTTTTTTACGTTATAAAACTTTTTTAAATTGTCATGGATTGAAATAATATAATGTATCCCAGATGAAGTGATTTATTGGAAATTATCTCTTTAAAACTATATAATTACAAAGACACATACATTTTAAACTATATAATTACAATTTCTTTATAATTACAAAGACACATACATTTTAAACTATATAATTACAATTTCTTTATAATTACAAAGACACATACATTTTAAACTATATAATTACAATTTCTTTGTAATTACAAAGACACATACATTTTAAAATATATAATTACAATTTCTTTATAATTACAAAGACACATACATTTTAAACTATATAATTACAATTTCTTTATAATTACAAAGACACATACATTTTAAACTATATAATTACAATTTCTTTGTAATTACAAAGACACATAGGTTTTAAACTATATAATTACAATTTCTTTATAATTACAAAGACACGTACATTTTAAACTATATAATTACAATTTCTTTATAATTACAAAGACACATACATTTTAAACTATATAATGACAATTTCTTTGTAATTACAAAGACACATACATTTTAAACTATATAATTACAATTTCTTTATAATTACAAAGACACATACATTTTAAACTATATAATGACAATTTCTTTATAATTACAAAGACACATACATTTTAAACTATATAATTAAAATTTCTTTATAATTACAAAGACACATACATCGGCTTGGTCATGTGTAAAATTGTTATTACCTTTAATCGAAATAGTATTAAAGTTCTCCAGTAAATACAGTTCATCGAAAAATGTAAATAATTTATTGGAAGTATTTTTATGCTTTTATGGTACGTCCTGCGTACTTTCCAAATGAATTGGGTTTTTATAAAAAAAAACAACTCGCTCTTCATAAAAAGTAACACTTTTAAAAAAACTTATTTTTTTAAGAAAATATACTCGAAATGCAAGGCAAACACAGACACGGATAACCTTCTTGGCCTAATCAACAAGACGTTTGACTTCCATCCGGAAGTTTCACGTTCGATTCCCGAAGATAACGTTTTTTTTTTTTTTGAAAAACAGTTCCTGCGTGCTAAATTTACATCTGGTAACAATAACTATATGCACTAGACGTGAACAAACGATGTTGTCTCTTCTCGCACAGTAGTATTGATGCCATCACGAAGATTTGATTAATAAACCGAAGAAAATGTCGTATCCCAACCACGCTCTTCAATATATCTACTACATTAATTCCGATATATTAATAAATACTATCGAATAAATAAATCTTCACTCATGAAGTCACGACTGAAGATAAGGATACACGGAACTTATCCGCACGTAAAGAGGTATCAACACTCGCACACGTCTAACGCGCAAGTATTGTAGCCAGGCGAATTTTTTTTTACCGCACTGGTACTCTATTTTTAATAATTTCTTATTTCTTGCTACTATCGGGAATCGAACCCAAAACCTCCGAATTGTAGTCAAACGTCTTACCAACTAGATCATGAAAGTCAATAAATAAAGTCGTTACGATTGGTGGTGATGCTTTCTGCAACTTTTTTCACTATGCATTTTTTTTGCTTTCTGCAAACTCTAATATAAATTACTCGTATATATCTTATTAGTTGTTTTATTTGGTTGTCTCATAAAATATGGCGTCAGCTTTTCTTTTTGAAAAGTATTATTCAAGAGTTTAATCAACTAGTAAAGTAAAGTGTATGGCACCGGTACAAAGAACTGTAGCAATAGGTGGATTCAGCTCACGGTGAAAAGTAGCAGGTCGGTGAAAAGTAGAAGAGATTCCTCTTTAGCAGGTAGTAGATTGTCACAAGTACAATAAAAGGCAGTAGACAGAGTGAACTGAGAATGTATTTTTTTACGTTTGGTGCTCCTTATGTGCATCCAATCGCAATCTGTTTCCGCCCATGCATGCCGTCATAATTTGCGAAATATCACAATTCTCGCAAGTTTTTCGCATGCATGGGCCGGCTGACTTTTTATAATATCTCGCGATGCCCGCGCATAAGGAATATTTCAGTTACGGTCGCGACACAGCACGGACCCCAACAAACATAAAATTATTACATAAAAAATACCAAATAACATCAAAATATCATATCATAAAAGGCACAAAATAACAAACAGTAAAACAAACGTCATATGTTTTGGCTGACGCATACGTCCAATACAGTAAAGTATAAAGTAAGATGAAGATGAACACTCGGAGATGGTATGAATGAATGAAGAAAGACTAACTACACAAATGTATAGTGCAAATGTAAGTAGAAGACGTGAGGGAAAAGACCAAAGAAAGTATTGTTAGATCAAGTGAATTATACTTGAAAGATAGAAACGTAAAAATTCAAAGAAATCATAGAAGTTACATGAATTGTATGGATATAGGAGAGGCGAAATATGTGTATCACGATAGAAAAATCTGACGCACTCTCTTCTGTGTTCAACTCGACAGGGAAATGGAGTGACGATATGTGCATTAAAATCAAACTTAATTGTATGTTATCTTCTTCTTCCTAGTGTCATGTCAGGTCCCCCTAACGTTCACTATCACCTGAGAGTAGGCATCTTTGTCCCTGGCAGCCCGAAAAAGATCCCCAACGCTCCTTATACCAGTCCAATCACGTATATTCTCTCCTACCAACACTTCTTCGACCCTCTATTTTGCCTTGGATGATCAGGTACAGTAATTTATACTTTACTTCTCTAAGTACATAATGTTATGTTATATTTTTATTTATTTTCGTAACGCCATTTAATGACCCATGATAAATTCAAGAGTGACTTACTTACCTTCATGGTTGGGAGAATACCCACCGTAGTCCTGTGTTTAGAATTTCCCTTTTTAAAACGCCTCCCTTCCCAATGGGGGTAACAAAAAAAAACATTAAATTTGAAAAGCCGGAATCAATATAAAACATTAACCCGGGCCAGAACGTGTCAGATGTGAACGTTGCATTATTAAAAAAACCTTTCCACTCCAACCATTGGACATTTCTGCTGAGTAAGTCAGTGAATGATTGATGGTCCCAGGGCCATATTTTAAATGGCTTTTTTGGCAAATATGAAAATGTATCCGTCCCCCCTCCCAGCCTCGCTGAATTATGCCTTAAACAAATAGAGGGCTTTTTTTCTCCCTGCGCGTCCCCATTTTCATTATCTTTATTGTTTTTTGCATTGTGTAGTATTAATTTATTCAACCGTATTCACGTATCCACCCGCCATTATTGTTTAATGTGTATTAATGTTTATTAACAATTTAAGATTTTAAGGATCAAATATACATAAAGGGTGTGTCATAATAAGTGATCCTATTTAGTTTGCCTGTAACTTATTGCAATTTAAATTTGATTTCGTTTCTTCGTTAAGATTTAGATGGCAACAACGAGCCCTAATTATTTTACTGTACACAAGAAACAATTATTCAATATGAGTTTTTCTCTTCTTCTTTTCTCTGCAGGATTTTGGAGCATTGAGTCATCCAGGAGTTCTTTGGTCTTCCTCTGGATGGCTGTCGAGGAAGATCCACTTTTAATTATTCAATATGAGTTAGATAAGGTATTTTGAAGTGTTGCATCTCGTGGGTAGGCTTATGAGGCCGACGTTTCGAATTTTTTGTAGTTTTCGTGTTAAGGGTTGTTTGTGGATATAAAATATGGATGCTTAGTAACGCCATAAAAAAATGCGGGAACTGACGCTGTGCTCCATTTTCATCTTCAAGAAGAACAGTCACTTTATGGCAGCTATATTAAAATGTTTTGTTAGGAGATCTCTCAGCCGTAAAAAAGAGAGATCAGCAAAATCGGCATTAAAAATTCTTCGTGCCACAGTTATGAATTTCAACTCCTTTCACATCAAAGTTGTCATGATGGCCAGCTTCAGGTCTTCTCTCAGAACACTGATGAAAATTACGTATTCACTGTGCTTCTTCCGCACGACTCTCGGTACTTTCCTTTTCGAAATCTTGATGTTGTTGCACTTGTCGAAAATCACGCTTTTGTGAGCTTCCGCAGCGTGACTGCCTCTTCAGTATCTTGATATAATTGCACTTGTCAAAAATGCTGTGCGACACTCCTTTACTTCTTCGGATGTTTGTCTCTCACACTGTTGCCACCAATAGTTGTGCATATATACAGCGCACTTGATTCGTTTTTCCCTTGGATCTATTTCTATTAATTTAATTAATTATTTTATAATTTACTTATTTTAAGAAAACGATATTAAAAATACTAAACCGTAAATAGGGCATTATTAATAATTAAAACGTTAATATAAAACTGTAACTCTGACAAAACTTATTTTTACAGACGTACATAGTTTTAAACCTATTTGGTACAGTACCCGGTGGTAAGTAATACACATCGCGCTTATGAAAGAGACTGTCGGCCATAATCGGCTAACTTCGGCTTTGTAGAGCGTCGTCTCTGTCGCACGATGCGTTAATGTCGATGCGCACGTCCGGTACAACAACTGACAAATCGCGACGGAACATGTCTATGAATGACAGAGACGACGCTCTACAAAGCCGAAGTTAGCCTACTATGGCCGACAGTCTCTTTCTTGAGCCCGATGTGTATTAATTACCGCCGGGTACTATACCAACTTTGATGTATGACAGTGAATTATGAATGTGGAAAAAACTGAAAGGAGACGAATCAAATGCGTGCATTTAGTTAAATACATATGACAATTTCTGACAGAACATGGAATGACGTGATTAGGGATGAATGAGAACTTAAGGTTGACGACGCTCTACAAAGCCGAAATTAGCCGATTATGGCCGACAGTCTCTTTCTTAAGCCCGATGTGTATTAATTACCGCCGGGTTCTGTACATAGTTATTTAAATAACCCTGACGTCACTTTGTGAATCATAATTAATTTAATATTAAAATACGGTAATTTTGTTTTATTATACTTTATTTATTGCAAATCACAATGCATTTCAACATTTGCTGTGTCATCATTAGGTGAGTTGTCAAGAACAGAAATATTTGTTAATAACTTCATTATGTGTGTTGTTTATGGTAAAATAGAGAACAAGTGTCTAATGTTTATGATACTTAGGGGAAATGGGGCTAGAAGCGGAGTATTCAATTTAATTGATTATTTACATTTTTATTTTGTTTGTTCGCCTTATGTATTTCAATGATTTCTTTTTTTTTTGTGTAATACGTCTTTGATATTTTTGTGTTTATTGGGTGTGAAAACAAGTGTTTATGTGTTATTAGATGTTCGGTGAACTCAGAAAAATTATTGTTTTTATTGATGTATTTTTTCATTCCTACACTGAATTTTATTGTTGACATACCTACGTATATCGCATCGCGATCAATACAGCTAATCTGGTAAAAAGCAAACTTCTTACACATTATATAAATAGCATCTATGTATTATTTATAGTGTAGACACTAACATTATGGAGGTTTAGGGGCATTGTAATTGGGTTTTTCAAACACTGTTTATTCCACTTTACGTAACGGTATAATCCTATCGGTTTCAAGGCTTTCACCTCATCATCAGCATCTTCATTTCATCATCAGGTGAAAACCTTGAAACCGGTAGGATTATACCGTTACGTAAAGTGGAATAAACAGTGTTTGATAAAACAAATTACAGTACTCGTTGCTAAGTAATACACATCGGGTTTAAGAAAGAGACTGTCGCCCATAATCAGCTGACTTCAGTTTTGTAGAGTATCGTCTCTGTCATTCATACACGTGGTCCGTCGCGATTTGTCAGTCGTTACCTGACCGGACTGTTAGCGCATTGTGCGACAGAGACGACGCTCTACAAAGCTGATTATGGTCGACAGTTTCTTTCTTAAGCCCGATGTGTATTACTTACCGCCGGGTACTGTACAACAGCATCTATGTTATGAATGGCATTGATACTATGAATTTACACCCAACAAACACAAAAATATTACACGATATTAGTATCAAACGTTACATAATAAAAATCCTAAAAACCATTGAAATACATTAAGCAAACAAACAAAAATATCCCTTTTGTTCTTTTTTACCATAAACAACACACATAATGATATAATTAATATTTACTTCAGTTCTTGATAACTCATCTGACGATGACACAACGTTGAGTGTTGAAACAAGTTAACAATAGTGTTGAAACCATGAACGTGTAAATCAATTTTATACTAACATAGTTTCTACAGTTGAGTGATATTGTTTTGCATTAATTAACAAAAAAGCTATCCAAGTACAAACATTATTTTGGAAATCATTTTTTAAATAACAAGACAAAGATATACAAAAAATCCCAATCCATTTTAAAAGCACTGAAAAAAAAAACAAAAATGGACTGAATTCCTGACATTTTAAATTTATATGATTTTAATAATATTTTTTTTCTGAGTTGTGTTATTTTTTACATCGACCTTTGAATATTTGGTCCATGAAACGGATTTATTTTTAGATTCATATTTATAAATGAACCTTTTAAATTTAAATTTCTATTTGTAAATAAAATTGTAAAAACAAATACAAATACGAGTATTTCTCTGTCAGAGTAGATAGGGGGGACAAAACGATTAACTTTACTACCATGGTAATCTAATACACATATTTCTTTCACCTCGACTACATCCACACATATTTTCGTACTATTCATTTTGCTTCTTTGTATTGTATAACACTCTTGTTGTATATATTACAACCTCGTGGGTTTATTGTCAAGCGACAATCTCTTCCAACTAACCAGAAATCTACGTCATCCTTTACTGTCCAACTAATCCTTTACATCGTCCTTTACTGTCCATGCAGTGAGACTCTGGAATAAGTTACAAACCAATATTAGACTCGCTCCGTCCTTGGCATGCTTTAAGAAACGACTGAAAAAACTCTTAATTTCTAGTCAGTAAAATAACGTGTTTCATTCCTGATTTTTCTTTTCCTTTCCTCTCCACCGTCCCTTCCTTTCCTTTTGATTGATGATATCTCACTTTATATGAAAAATAATGTTCGGATGATTGCCCGTCTTTGTGGGGTTCGTGGGTGTTTATGGATTTCGTGGGGATGGATATTCATTTGTATGATTTATGCTACGACGTAACTTGCTTCATTTACTTTTGTCTGGTTGGTTGGAAGAGATTGCCGCCTGGTAATAAGTCCGCCAGATTATATTTGCAATAAAAGTTAAATAAATCAGTAAAGATGTTTAGGAAGACTTGAATGAATCGGTTGGAAGTGTTCTAGATGTGGTTGCACAGGAGAATGCTTCGTATACCGTGGACTGATATGATCACCAATTCGGAGGTCTTGAGGAGAGCTAATTGCCGTAGACAGCTACTGACAGATATTAAGGTCCGCAAGATATCCTATCTGAAGTACGAAATCCTCCAGTTGATACTGATGGACAAGATCGAGGGGCAGCGTAGTCCTAGTAGAAGGCAAACATCTTGGCTGCGCAATATAAGAGACTGGACGAGGATGGGGCGTGTGAAGGACCTGTTCCGGGTTACGCAAGATAGAGAAGCCTTTGCAAGAGTGATTGCCAACGTCAGGGGGACCTGATAGAGCACGACAAGTAGAAGGAAAACTTATGTGAAAACCAATTTTTTTTTAAATGGAAGTCATGGGCAATCGACCCTATAACTCTCAGGGTTAGATAACATACGTCTTACCAATTATGCCAGAGATATTTTGCAGCAAATTTTACGTTATCTTTTAAATTTCACTCACTTGATCCAACCATATTTTCCCGATATTTCCTTACCACGATTCCTCCTCACTTTGGCACTGTCAATTGTTTTACTCAGTTTATCTATATCTATTCGTTCAATGTGTCCAAATCACGTTTATGTGTATTTTTGTCTTATTCATATTGGTCTTAAGTTCACATACATCCTTAATAACCACAATTATATTTTTGTCATACATTGTTACATCGCATATTCTTCCCAGCACTGACATTTCCAATGCATCAACTTATTTGTTTCCCAACAATTTTAATTTCTAATCAAAAACGTTACTTGTTTCATTCCCGATTTGTTTCTTTTCTCCCATCTATTGATGGTATCTACCTTTTATTATTGTTATTTACATTATTCATGAATTTTGTACACATGAACTTTAATTCGAATATTTTTTCGACCATAAATCATCCTAAATTAAAGTTCTTCCTAGTCGGTTAAAACAGATTGCCTCCTGGCAATATCCCACCAATTTGTTATACAGAGAAGTGTCAATAAATAAATGAATAATTAATTGTATGCATAAAAATCTGCAAAATATTCTATGAAGTACTTTGTTCAGTGCTATAGTTTTCATTATGTAAGGCAACTGACAAATTTTTCATTAAGTAAGGCGACTGACTAATTTTTCATTAAGTAAGGCATCTGACTAATTTTTCATTAAGTAAGGCCACTGAATAAATTGATTTCACTAAAAAAAAATTAAAAAATATCCCTAAGCCATATGAAAGTTTTTGTTGTTAATGAATGAGTGGTTCCGTGACCCATATGATACGTGTCTTTCGACTCGGAGGTTACGAGTTCGATTCCCTTTGAAACCCATTTTTATCAAGAAAGGTTTTGATCTGGTTATCACTTAAGGCCTCCTTGACGATCTCCGTGGCCTAGCTGATACGACAGCTGTCTTCGACCCCAAGGTTGCGCGGTCGATCCCCGCTAAAATCCAGACTTAAAAAAAATAGTATGATATTCACTTAAGGCATCATAAACATGTTTCTGGTTAGTTGGAGGATATTGCCACGTGGCAATGATTCCACAAAGTTATGCTACATACAATGAAAGTGTTTAACATAATTCGTTCGTGTGCTGCTTTAACTACCAGACTTGATTTATTTAATAACTAGCTGTACCCTGCCACGCGTTGCTGTGGCTCAGTCTGGTTAAATGGAAAAGAAAGAAAAGAGAAAGCACACGTTTCAATTTTTTTTAATTTCACAATGCGTATACAATATTTTTGATCTCTTGTATACAATATTTTTGATGTCTTGTATACAATCTGGGTAAACAATATTTTTGATGTCTTTCAGCCACTCTCAGTCTGTTGCGTTTATCACCGTGCTTGCAAATGATCGCGTCACTCCAAGAGGTCAATTCACTATATGATTTGAATTCAAATCAAAGATCGATTGCACTGAAAAAGAAGAAAAAAAGTTATAAGAAAAACATATAAAATTGCGAAACATTAAAAAACGAACTCAATAATATTGTTAAGTTTGGATACATCTTTGTTCTTGCCGCCAACAATAGCTCACTTAGCCAATCGTGATTCTTATAATTGATTTGAATATAGGGAAATACTTTTTCAAACAATTCCTCTTTTAACGTCACTAAATTGCAGAAGTTATAGTCTTCCAACATCAGTTCTATTACTGTCATTTACAACTGCATCTCGCAAATGAACGTATACTTCAGAGCGAAGCTTGGTCTGATTCAAACGGATGAACATCAAATGTTCTGTTTTCTATGACAGTTCACAAATTTGCCCCAATACAACCTTGTAACGACGTTCAGTGATTATAATTATTTTATCGACTTTAATATAAGGCTCGATTCTAATAAATAGAAAGTTATTTAGGTAAATACATTACAAAAAACTAACAATAATGACAAATTAATACATCTTGTTATAAATCTACATACGATTGGTGTGAGAATAGCTCATCTGATCGATCGTTTTTCAGCTCTACACGCATATTTGTAGTTAAGTTCAACGTCTTTACATTTCGCCACAAAGTAGAGTATTTCAGACAACATACAAAATTGCGAAACATAAAAGTAACTAATTAAATGTTAAGGGAAGACAGAGAGATAATTGTAACTAATTAAATGTTAATCAAAGACAAATAGATAATTGGAACTAACTTAAAAAAATCTCCATTTCTACATACGATTTTGAAATATAAACAAAGATAGAAAATCAAATTCTATATAAAAAAGATACTTTTGATATTCCTACTGACCTCTTTCAGCCACTATCAGCCTGTCGCGTACATTCTGTTGAGAAAGAACCAGTTCTGAAGCTGCAGAACGCAATCCCCGTGCATCCTCAAGTCTGGATGCACGTCGTTCTGCTGCTTCCTCGACATTTTGATGAACTAAAGCAGATCGATTGCACTGAAAAAGAAGAAAGAAACTTAAAATATATAAAATTGTCAAACATTAAAAAAGGGACTGAATAATATTCTTAAGTTCGTAGACATCTTTGTTCTTGGCCCCAACAACAGCTCATTCACTTAGCCAATTGTGATTCTTATAATTGATTTGAATATAAGGAAATACTTTTTCAACCAATTCTTCTTGTGACATCACTAAATTGCAGAAGTTATAGTCTTCCAACCTTAGTTCTATTACCGTCATTTACAACTGCATCTCGCAAATCAACGTATACTTCAGAGCGAAGCTTGGTCCGATTCAAACGGATGAATATCAAATTTTATCAACTTTAATATAGGCCTCGATAGGCCTCGATTGTAATAAATAGCAAGTTATTTAGGTAAATACATCACATAAAACTAATAATAAATCTTGTTACAAATTAGCAAAAATGGGCAGTTCGTTAAAAATCTAATGTGACATTTGTTAAAAGTTAGTTGCATGAAACTTTTAATAATTCAAATGTATAAAACATACACTGATATATACCATTAATTCAAATGAAAATCAATAATAACAAAAATAACAAAAACCGGTTTAAAAAACCCGAATTGAAAGATATTTAATATTCGGAATTAAAATAAATTGAAATCTATATTGCGTGTGTTGCCGTTACATTCAACAGTGGGCGCTCTTATTATATTGTCCGTTTTATATACAACTGTTTATTAAATTTCACAATGCTTGTGGATAAACAATATTTTTTGTTGTCCCATTGCCTGTGCAGATATAGAGATTGTCTGGTTTGCCGACTCTAGAACACGCAACATATAATTGTCCATGTGAGAAGCAATCCGTCTCTAAATCTAAACCGCACAATTCTAAAGATTGGCCCTGAGCCTTGTTGATGGTGATCGCAAACGCTAATCGAATTGGGAATTGTAATATCTTAAATTGAAATGGCATATCCGTTGGAATCATAGGAATGCGAGGAATGAGGACATCTTCACCTTTGAAAGGTCCTGTCAAAATTGTCGCTTCTACGACGTTGCTCATTAATTTTTTTACTGCAAGCCGCGTGCCGTTGCAAAGCTTTGGCTGGTTGATATTTCGCAACATGATAATTGGCACGCCAATTTTCAATTGCAGTACGTGCGGTGGCATCCCTGGCAGATCTAGTGAATTCAAAAATTCTGTTGGATAATTAATTGCTTCATCTGCTTCCACAACAGTGTCGACGGACTTGTATGTGACTACCTCGCTTTGAATGTTAGATATAAGGGAATCGATTCTAATAAATAGCAAGTTATTTAGGTAAATACATTACAAAAAACTAACAATAGTGACATTGTTACAAATCTCCATTACTACATACGATTTGATAGATTTTGAAATATAAACAAAGATACAATTAAATTGTCAAATAATATTTGGTGATGTTTTAATTAAATGTTCGTAATTAGTATTAATTCACAGTGGATCTAGGCCCATTTAAAGATAGATACAAATCATACAATACATTAGAAAGTCAGTATAATGAAAATTATGAATTAAAACGTCAGTTTAGAGAAAACAATTTTTCGATTTATAAAAAAAATCAGCAGCTTACCACGTTACAGTTGATAAATTTGCCCCAATACAACGATGGGCTGGGCTGAAAATGCTAGGGTGTGGGCTGCAAAACATCTGTTGTCCCCGTGGCTTGGTTCGCCCTATATTGGTGGGGTGTATCTTCGCCGAAGGGATGCTATTAGATGAGCCCAGACCTTTTGATAGCTTCTGTATATAATGTATTATCTGAAATTTATGTGTTTTAAAAGTGTTATTTAAATATAATCTGGACACACTATGCTGCTATCAATAAACCTATTATTTATTTATGTAACAACGTTCAGTAAGAAAAAAGAAAGTTAAAACATATAAAATTGTGAAACATTAAAATAGTAACTGAGCAGCGTAAAAGTTTGTTTTAATTTTCATTATTTTGCGATATTTCTACGGGTACTTCTTTCTAATGTACCACCAAATAATTTATTTATTTAATCAATGACATAAAAGTGTCTTTATATACAAATGAACATGTGACAGGTTATACAAGTACTTAAAATTATTGACAAATAATACAACTTTATCTTAAATTAACATGTGTCACTTTTCTTTTTGAAAAAAGTTAGGTTAACTTTTGAAATATGAATCAATAATGAAAGTTTTTCATCAAATATAATTCTTAAGTCCATTATTTTTTCACTTAAACAACTTTCCATAATCACTAAGTCAATTTTATGACAATATAACTATTTTTACCAAGTTTCATTTTAACGTAAAATACATCGCATGTTCGTAATTAGAATTTTTTTTAAATGAACGATTTTACTTCATATTTTTTAATTTAAATATAATATCAATAGCTTACCACATTTATTGAAGTCAATTATCTATTATCTTATCTATATAAATAAAATTGAATATATATTGAAAGCAAAATAAAAAATCAGTATATATCCAAAATGGCCGTGTTGAGAATGACAGAAATGACAAAAGTTTGTTTTAATTTTCATTTTTTTTGCGATATTTCTACGGGTACTTCTTTCTAATGTACCACCAAATAATTTATTTATTTAATTAATGACATAAAAGTGTCTTTTTATACAAATGAACATGTGACAGGTTATACAAGTACTTAAAATTATTGACAAATAATACAACTTTATCTTAAATTAACATGAAGTCATTGTTTTAAAATTATTTAATATACTGTATTTAAGATCAATATATATTATGTATGTATAACATAGGAATAATGTTTCCAGTTTGAGTATAATATCTTTTCCTTTTTAGTACATCTTTTCCTTTTTACGTCGTAAAAATACATCGCTAAAATTTTATCGATTCTAATAAATAGCAAGTTATTTAAAAACTAACAACTTTTTTTTAAATGAACGATTTTACTTCATATTTTTTAATTTAAATATAATATCAATAACTTACCACATTTATTGAAGTCAATTATCTATTATCTTATCTATATAACTAAAATTTTATATAAATTAAACGTAAATATGATATGATCACAAGTCAATACTTGGAAATGGCGACTCAGTGAGCACTTTCGTAATATAATTGCTCAGTGAGATCACCGTCGGTAAAACAGATCGCAATTGTTTCGTGTCTCGACTTATAAAGATACGTAATACATAAAAAAATTCTATTATTTATAAAATTAATGATTCAATTTTTATTAAACATAAAATTATTAAATAATTTATTTATAATTTATTTATAATTTATATAGATTTATTTAAGAAGATATTAAAGATAAAATTATTTTATATTTTATGTATATAGACTTATTTGAATAAAAATATTCATCACGAAATGTCAAAATAGAATATGGTCAACTGTCAAAATGTTTAGTTGATAAAATTTATTATTTATGAAATATGTATTAGTTATAAAATTTATGATTTAATATTAAACATAAAATTATTTTATATTTATATTATGTATATAGACTTTATAAATATTAATTACGAAACGTCAAATAGAATATGGTCAACTGTCAAAATGAGATTCGTCTTGTCCCCGACAGGTTCGCATAGATATTTCTTTTTGATTTAAAAAAAAATTTATATACACTGATACATATATATATATATATATATATATATATATATATATATATATATATATATATATATATATATATATATATATAAATAAAAATCAAATAACATTTCCGTTGACGAATATTAACTTTACTCAAAATTTCAAAGCGATCGGTAGAGAACTTCCGGAGATTAGCTGCCTTCAATTAACGAACATTTACATTTTTATTTATATAGATAATGATAGGTTCGAGTCACGAGTTAGGGTAGCCTTGAAGAGAGTTTGCTCTCTAATCAGCGCAACGTACAATCGTTTAATTAATTGGATTGAACTGAAATCTTTATAGTTGGCTATAAAAACTGGCTTCATAGTAATAAACCTCCCCCGGTCGTACAATGTACATCGAAAGCACTACAAAACTGGGATTACTTGACACAAGTTTCCAACCTCAATTGCAAGCAAACTAGAGGAGACATACGTGTGGAAAGGGTTGAATTAACTATTTGCCAAGTTTGTAAATAGATGAGATAGTATTACTGCGCCTTCCATTGTATATTTAATTAGGTTGTTTTTTTTAAATATATACTAAATAAAATAGTAAAGCCAAACGATTAATTTCAACCCCACAGCAACCACCTACAGATAACTGAATGACAAACTTGTGAACTTCTTAAAAGGGGTGTAAACTCAGTATTGTTCTTGATTTTTTGAAAAAATAACAATATTATGGTTTCTTTTAAATCTTTAACAACACGCTACTCCATCGGCCAAGTAAAATGTAATAGTGCCTTTCAACCATTTACATCAACCCTTCAGACGAAAGTTATATATTTGTATAGACTATTGTGCCATGTTTACACGAGATTAGTACTTGTCATTAGTGCTTCTCACTCGCACTTGTCACTCGCACTTGAATCCACGTGTAAACAAGCATATTAGTACTAAGCATTAGTAAATCTGGCAAGTGCAAGTGAATAGGAGGCCGACTTATTTACTAAGCGACAAGCAGCTACCCCCACCACAATTCAACTAAGCATTTGTCACTTGCAGAGTCGTCTAAACAGCCGCGGCAAGTGTTTAGTGACAAATTGAAAGGGCAAGTGAGCACACGTGTTCGTTAATTTTTTGGTATTTGAACACATTTCTCAAAACAAGGCGGCGGTTGTCCATTCCGGACGGATGTCGTGCTACTAATATCTCTTGCTAACACCAACGTGTAAACAATTTCTTCTCACTTGTCACTAATCAGCCCAGTACAAACGATAAGTACTAAGCTCGTGTAAACATGGCATTAGGCATCAGTTTCTTGTTATATATTTGTATGGACTATTAAGCATCATTTTCTTGTTATATATTTGTATGGACTATTAAGCCTCATTTTCTTGTTATATATTTGTATAGACTATTAGGCATCAGTTTCTTGTTATATATTTGTATGGACTATTAAGCATCATTTTCTTGTTATATATGTGTATAGACTATTAGGCATCAGTTTCTTGTTATATATTTGTATGGACTATTAAGCATCATTATCTTGTTATATATGTGTATAGACTATTAGGCATCAATTTCTTGTGACATATTTGTATAGAATATTAGGCATCAGTTTCTTGTTATATATTTGTAAAGGCTATTAGGAATCAGTTTCTTGTTATATATTTGTTTAGAATATTAGGCATCAGTTTCTTGTTATATATTTGTATAGACTATTAGACATCAGTTATCAAAAGTTTGTTACTTGGAACAGTGATTTTTATTTATTTTTATTCACAATACAGGTTTCACCCAATAACATAAGAATTTTCAATTTAAAAAAAATGTTATTTAAATAAGTTGATATGTGCTTACACATCTAAGAAGTTTTCATTAACTTTTGACAGTATTATATGAATTATGTTAATATCCGAAGCAGTCCTATTCTGAAGAGTTTATCCCTCTCGTGGCTGGAAGGCTCGTTCTTACATGAGTGATTGAAAACAACTCCAGCGGACGCAGTCTAGTGTACTATGGAACATTAAACACTTACCTACATTTCTGGTAATTGTAGACAGCTCACAACTTCTTGAACAAACTTGAATACGTGTTTCAAGAACTCTCCGTATGCTGAAGAAATTATATCCAAGCATGCCTAATTGGATAAAGCCATGGATAGATACCAAACTCTCTAATACAGAGATATAGCTGATGTTTTTTTTTACCTTCTACCTCATGAGCTAATTTATGTGCCACCTATGCGCTCAAATTGCAAACATTGCTTTCTAGTTTATCACGAACCAATTAATTTTAAAGAGCTTTGAGAATTGTTTGACTTTTTTTTTTAACCTGGCGAGTTTTTATTGCCATGTGACAATCTCTTCCAACCAACCAGAAAGATGGTTTATATAGACCCTAAGTGTTAACCAGACTGGAATCCTATTTAAAAAAATCTGGGTTCCAGCGTGGATCGAACCCGCAACCTCCAGATCGGCAGACAAGTGTCTTACCACCAGGCCACGGAGGTCGAATAACTTAAAATTATTTTCATAAATCCTAGAGTTTTGTTAAGTGTTCTATGAATCCTAGAGTGTTATCAAGTGCACATAAGTTTAACATGATGATTAAATGCAAGATATCTGTGGAACAAAACACCCTGATCGTTAATATTGTCTGAACAAAAAAGGCGTGGATTCAATTTAATGCAATATGTATGATATTTCAGGACATGCGAGCGTTTATATGAAATCATATTGCACGGTGTAATAACATAATATATCATTCTTTAATACAATATGTATGATATTTCAGGACATGCGAGCGTTTATATGAAATAATATTGCACGGTGTATTAACATAATATATCATTCTTTGTTATGACTCCACTTGCAAAAGTTATTAACATTCCACTAATGGTATTGGCAATCAGTATAGGTAGGAATATTTTTTAAAGATTTTGAAATCAACAACAAAGAAAAAAACATGTTTTTTTTACACCTCTAGCTTCATCATTAATAAAAATGAGAAATAAGATAAGTCCAAGATTAACCCCTGGGGAAAAACCTGAGTGAGCTGGGAAGTAATTAGGGTTGTAGATTTTGTGTGAAACAAACTGCTTTTTTCAGTAAATTAATCTGAAACTAGCCTCAGAGATTTACTGGAAGGCCAAGTATACTATTTTTTAACATATATCTGTGATTGACGCTTTCAAAAGCTTTGGTAAAATTGTATGAACAATGAATCTAATTGCCACTATATACCGCACTTGAGACAGTCTGTGAAGACCATCTGATAGATTCAGTCGAAACTTAGCTATGCAAGAGAATATGACGATAGGTTTGTACTTATTTTTATTGTCCTTTTAACCATTTTCAAATATGGGAACAACTTTAGTTTTCTTCAAATTGAAGAAGTATGAAGCCGGAAAACAAAATTCGATATGAAAACAAAATAAGCTTAAACAAATTCCTTACAACCCACTGTGGGGTATTTGATAAGATATTTGACTTCCATATGATAATTTCGGGTTCGATTCCCGATGGTACTAGGAAAAAAAAGGATATTAGTCTTTGTCTGGTAACAATACTCGGACGTTCTAGATTTGTTGCTCAAGCACAAGATTTGACAGTTGTAAGAGTGCTGTTGCCTCAACAGGTAATATTATAACCTACGAGTTTAGTGCCTACTCCAGTGGTTCTTAACCAGAAGGCTCGATAAATGGGGTCGTAGACCAACATTTCTCTCAGCCACGTTATTTAATATATCAGAATCACCAGTTAGGACACGTTGAAAGGTACCATATGAATGAAAAAGAAAAACAACCCTTAAGCAAGAATCTAGAAACTCTGTCTGGTCCAACTGCAAACTTGTGTTTTTCATCAATATTAAATTTAGTGATGTCAAAGTTTAATCCCAGGAAAGTGTACGCGGATAAATTTTTGAAAATACAGAGCAAAATTTGCGCGTTTAAGCGGTCAAAAAAGCCATTTCATTTCAGCTTCCGTCAAGAGAGTAATATAATCTATATGATGGAGATTGGAAATATTTATATCGTCACAGAAGAGCCTCCTCCCCGTCCTGCAAGTTCTTATAATATGAAGAGTTTTCTGTAGTTAGCAGTCATCATGCAACAAAAATAATTATAAAAACTTTCGCGGAAACATGAAAACATTGTACAAAACAAATAAAAAATGAAAGTTTATTTCGCATTGTGAAAGCATTACCTTACAGTTTTAGAATCAAGAAATTAAGTATAAAATAAGATTCTTAAATATTAATATATACTTCTTAAATATTAACATATGTTACATTGAAGAATTATCGCTCTCAATTAAAATTTCCTAAATATTGATTGATCTGAGAAGGCTGTTACGAATCCTATAGACAGCAAGGCGAACTAACGCCTCCATTCTCGAAGAACTGAGAATCAACGACAGATTGTCGACAATATCCCTTCGACAAGTCCTCTGATTCTTTGGGCTCATTGTTGGTGGCCAAGAAGACAGTTTGGAGAGGTTCGTGGTTACTGAAGGCGTGGAAGGACGACGCACAAGAGAAAGAATCCCAATGCGTAGGATTAACCAAGGAAGATGCGTAACTGGACTACCCTTAACAGCTACCCTTCGAGCCGCGGAGTGCAGGGATGGATGGAAAAGAGTCGTCGGAGGCTGTCATGAGAGTCACGATTCTCAGTCATGAAATACACGACAGGATGGATAGAATTTGTCTGAAGTGATCAGAAATTATTACTGTAAATAATGATAAATTACTGCACCTGATCATCCAAGGTAAAATAGAAGGTCGAAGGGGTGTTGGCAGGAGGCAAATCTCATGGCTCCGCAATATACGTGATTGGACTGACATAAGGGGCGTTGGAGATCTTTTTCGGGCTGCCAGGGACAAATATATCTACTCTCAAATGATATTCAACGTTGGGGGGACCTGACATGACACTGAGAAGAAGAAGATCAGGAATCTATACAAGACAACACATTTAAGATATATTGAAAGAAACAAAAGTTCAAATTTGTTTTAAAACATCGTTTTTTTATTGAATGCAGTTTTTATTTGGGATATTCATTCAAAAGACAATTTTATATAGCGCCGTTTAGAGAGCAAAATCTAGTCAAGGCGCTCTAACTCGAGACTTTAACCCACTATTACTAATGAATCACGTCTGACAACTATACAAGCGCCCAAGTGATAATTTATAATAATTTATTTGCATACAGTACACGTAGAAAGGTGTGAAGTGAAAACCAGACGGTAAACACGTAAAAAACTGGGTTCCAGGGAGTAAAGAACCCGTAACCTCCGTGTTGGAAGACAGGCATCTTACTAACTAAGCCACATAGATCGACAAACACAATATATCTAATTTCACCAAAAGCCTATTATTGTTGGTCAGATGTGTGGAATTTGTCGAGCGGAGTGCAGGGCCGTGCATACTGGAGGATACAACTAAATAGTACCCGGCGGTAAGTAATACACACCGGGCTTAAGAAAGAGACTGTCGCTTTGTAGAGCATTGTCTCTGTCGCACGAACTGCTAGCGCGTCGTGCGACAGAGACGACGCTCAACCAAGTGACAGTCTCTTTCTTAAGCCCGATGTGTATTACTTACCGCCGGGTACTATATTACATACATACATAACATTACGTGATTTCCCTGTTGGGGTAAGCTGATAGGACAACGCGCCAAACTTTTCTATCTCGATACATATCCTTCGCCTCTTTTACATCCATACACCTCATACAATTCCTACGATTTATCGAACGTTTTACGTTTCCTACTTAAAAATAGCATTCACTTGACCCAAACATGTTTTCTTTGGTCTTCCTCTACCACACCTTCCATTCAAATATGCGCTAAATATTTATTTTGCACATATTCATTTATTAATTCGTTCCACGTGCCCAAACCATCTCAGAGTGCTCTTTTATGTTGTACTCAACACATTAGTTTTAAGTTCACATTCATATTTTATCACTGCATTTCATAATCTATCATGCTTTCTTTTACTTCGTTGTCATTTATACGGTTTATTCCAGTTTTTCTATGTCCACGTTCCACTCCCATACATCAAATATGGTACTAAAATACTATTATATGTAATTGATTTTATTAAACACATTTGATTCCAATTTACGTAACGGTATAACCCTTGTTTGTGCTCCCCTGATGATGAGGGGAAAACCTTGAAACGGTTGTTCCGTTACATAAAGTGGAATAAACAGTGTTTGATGAAACAAATTACAATGTATTTAAACCTCCACAATGTTAATGCCTTAATTATAAATAATATATTATTGTATGCTTCAAAGAGCCATCTAAAAATAAGTACATTTCCCTTCAGTGGCAAAGCGTGTTTTTCTGAGTGTTCAATCTTTCCTACCATCTTCTGACCATCGATGATCTTGTTATCGGAACAACTATTTTTTTATTTATTTGACACTTTTAGTGCAAATACAATCTGGCGGGCTTTTTGCCAGGCAGCAATCTCTTCCAGCCAATCAGACAAAAGTAAATGAACCAAGTTACATGGTCGCATAAATCATTCAAATGACTATCCATCCCCACGAAATCCATAAACACATACGTGAGCATATGCCCACGAACCCCACAAAGACGGACAATCACCTGAACATTATTTTTCATATAAAGTGAGATATCATCAATCAAAAGAAAAAGAAGGATGGTGGAGAGGAAATGAGAAATCGGGAATGAAACACGTTATTTTACTGACTAGAAATTAAGTTTTTCAGTCGTTTTTTTTTAGTTGACTTTTGCTACTACAAAAGAAAGTTCTGCTGTCACAAAAGAAACATCTTCAAAAAAATGGCATCAGACATATGGAGAATGAGGGTTGGTCGCTGTCTGATAGATTTTCACCTTAGCAAAATTCATGTTCAAAACAGTACAACATGCAGGTGTGGATGCAGCTAACACACTCTTGGACATGTGTTCTTCGAGTGTCCTTAACGTAGCACATCAAATTTTAGTGCACCTATAAACGCGTCTCTTTCTGCCAATATTTCTCATCTTGACTCATCATCGACTCACATTTTTTAAGCCTCTGATAACTTAGCCAGAATAACTTAACGATAGTTTAAATGCGTCTCTTTCTGCCAATATATCTCATCTTGAATCATCATTGACTCACATTTTTTAAACCTCTGATAACTTAGCCAGAATAACTAAACGATAGTATAAATGCGTCTCTTTCTGCCAATGTATCTCATCTTGACTCAAATTGTTTTAAGCCTCTGATAACTTAGCCAGAATAACTAAACGATAGTGTAAATGCGTCTCTTTCTGCCAATGTATCTCATCTTGACTCATCATTGACTCACATTTTTTAAACCTTTGATAACTTAGTCAGAATACCTTAACAATCGTATTTTTTTAAGCCTCTGATAATTTATTTAGAATAAGTGAACAATAGTAATTTAATATTTTATTTTCCTTTCTCTTATTTTATCTTTAACACAAATCGAAATATGTAGAATGGATTTTTATTTCAATAACTCAGCTGTCACTTTGTGGAACTCCATAATTAATATTAAATTAAAACATTGTCATTTTGTTTTATTCCACCTTAATTGATGCTTTTCAACAGTCACTGTGTCATCGTCAGTTGAATTGAAATATATATTTCCAACATAATATTTATATATGTGTTCTATATAGAGTACCATAAACAATAAATATTAATGTACCTACTTATTTATTTATTAAACACTTTTATTGCTGGAGCGAAGTCCTATTTCTAAAAAAACATATATGAAAGAACCAAAGTCCAAGTCACATAAAGCCAGCTTTTTACACTAATTTTAATCTCCGGAAACTCTTACTCTATTTAATGGGAAAGGCAAAAATGGAATACTTAGCAACAGTGGTGTGTATAAACTTTTATGTGCTGACTGTGATAATTTCTATATAGGAAAGACAGGAAGATCTTTTGAAAAGAGATTTCGTGAACACAAATCCACCTTAACAAATCCTCTAATTTATTCTGAAATGGCTAATCATTGTCACCGTGAAAACCATACGTTTTCTATCGATGATGCCAAATTCTTACATATCAGTAGTAACGGAAATAAATTGGACAGATAAGAGGCCCTAGAAATGTCTCAGTCAGTACACCGATCCGAACATCTGTTGAACAGTTATTTCCCAAAAATCTATCCGCTCTTGCCCGAAATTGTCCTATGCCTCCCTCACCCCTCAGCCCCCAAGCGTTGAAGCGTGTATATCGGTACCAGTTCGAACAGCGTTTAGTATTGTTTGCGCTCCCCTGAATATGAGGTGAAAGCCTTGAAACCGGTAGGGTTATACCGTCACAAAAAAGTGGAATAAACAGTGTTTGATAAAAATAAATTACAAACTTTTATTGCTTATATAATCTGGCGGGCTTATTACGGACAATCTCTTCCAAACCATCTAGACAAAAGTATTATAAATGAAGCAAGTTACATGGTCGCAAAAAGCGTTCAAATAACTATTCTTCCCCACGAAACCAATGAACACATACGTGAGCATACGCCCACAAATACAGACAATTACCCAAACATTCCTTTTCATATAAAGTAAGATATCATCAATCAAAGGAAAAGGAAGAGATGAAGGAGAGGAAAGAAAAAACTAAGAATGAAACACGTTATATTACTGACTAGAAATTAAGAGTTTTTCAGTCGCTTTTTAAAGCTTGCCAAGAACGAGCGAGTCTAACATTGGTTTGTAACTGATTCCAGAGTCTCACTGCATGGACAGTAAAGGACGAGGTAAAAAATAAGAGCGGTGAACCGGAAAGGCCAATATACGAGTACAATATCTGTTTGATCGGATTGCTAGTCCATGATCGGAAAGACGATGAAAATTTTCGGCGAGATAAGAGGGGGCGACGGGGCGGTTAATGATATTATACAATAGATATAGTATGTGAATTTGGTGTCTGTTTCTCACGTTCAACCAGTTCAGTGCCTTCTGGTATGAAGTGATATCATTGTACTTTCTTAAGTAAGTAAATCTTTTTTAATTCAGTTCTTGTCAACTCATGATACAGAAATTGCTGATGATGATACAGGTAGTGCTGAAATGCACCGGACTATCTTAAAAAAATTGTGTTAAGATGGGTTAATATTCTATGGGTTTCCTTATTAAATAAAAATATAGTTGTTAAGAAAAAAATCTAAGAATTTCATCATTTCATAAAATGTATATTTCACAATCTCTTATTTTCATAGTGTCATATTAAACTCTTTCAAAATAGTAAAGAAAATTTGAGCACCAGCTGCAAAGTTACTATAATATAATATATAAAGGATTTAATACAAAAATCTTTCCTCTTGTGAAAAACTTATTCGTCTGAAAAAAATTCTAAGAAATCACAATAAATATACTTTTACAAATATAGTACACTAAATTGAATTGAACAATAAATAATTTAGACGATGTAAAAAAAAAACAAATTTACACATAAAAAAACCTTTGAAATTTTCGTTCTACGTATTAAATTAATATCATATAAATTTCTTAGAACTCAAATGATGCAATATTTTATTTATACAAATATTAAAGATGGATAGTAAAAACTCAACCAACGAATGTAAGATTCAATTAATGTATATATGAGATTAATATTCACATGAACGTGGGCGTGGAAAAGAATGAAAGGAGACGAATTATTGCTTTAGAAAATAGTACATTGAGGAGAATATATGTTATATGCAATTAATTACAGAATATGGAAATACGTAATTAGGGCTGAATGTGATCGTAAGGCTGATGTGTTGAATAAGATGAAAAAGAGCCCTTTGAAATTATTTGGGTATGTAGAATGAATGAACGAAGAAAGGCTAAGAAAATAAATAGACAGGGCAAATGTCAGTGAAAAGAATGGTCACTAAAGAACAAGGAAAGTATGGTTGGATCAACTTAATGATATTTAGAAAGAAATAAAAGTAGAAAATCAGAGAAATCGTAGTTGTACGTGAACGTATATGGATATGGAATCAGTAAACGATGTGAAACATGAAAGTCTAGCGCTCTGTTTTATCTGCCTACCCCAACAGGGAAATGATGTGTATGTATGTTAATATAGGCCATCGGTGCACGATGAACTTAGGCCCGGGGAAGATCGTAGATGAGGTATATGTACAGAATAAACCTAATATTGCTTCGTTTCCGTTTTAAGTCAATTATATGTAACTCAAAATGAGGACCAAGGTCTGAGTGAATGTAATGAAATGCAAATAGCCTGAATGAATGGATATACATGTTAAATAATTACTGTTAAAATAATTAGTTGTATGTATTGTTATCTAGTTATAAGTTAGTATCTAGACGTTAACTATTTGTAGGAAGTTAAATACATAAAATATGTGTAGGTAATTAAAATTAAGTTATTGTAGTTCAAAGTTATAATATAAAAATTAGATTAATTTTTAAGATATAAATTTGTATATGAGTATAGATTTTGACAAATGCATCTATCGAGATTAAACGTCGAATATTCATGGCAAATAGATGCTTCTTTGGTCTGAGAAAACACCTTATATCTCGGTTGTTGTCCAGAAGGACAAAACTTACCATTTATAAGACACTGCTACGACCTGTCCTCACATATGGGTCTGAATGCTGGGTATTGAGTAAGAAGAACGAATCTTCCCTTCTAATATTTGAAAGAAAAATACTCAGAAAAATATTCGGACCCATACAGGAAAATGGATCTTGGAGAGTGAGATATAATGAGGAGTTATACAGCATATACAAAGAGCCCAACATTATAAAATACATCAAAATTGGGAGGCTACGTTGGGCGGGGCATGTAGCAAGAATGGGAGAAGAGGAAATGCCTAACAAAGTACTCTTTTCCAAGCCCCAAGGAAAACGTAGCGTGGGCAGACCAAAGCTTAGGTGGATGGATGGGGTGCAGAATGATACAAACGTGATTGGCATCAGGGGCTAGAGGAGTGCATCCCAGGATAGGGGGGAATGGCAACGACTGCTGGAGGAGGCCGGGGCCCACAATGGGCTGTAGTGCCATTGATGATGATGATGAATTAAAATTAAGTTATTGTAGTTCAAAGTTATAATATAAAAATTAGATTAATTTTTAAGATATAAATTTGTATATGAGTATAGATTTTGACAAATGTTCGTTTTATATTGTAAATTAACATACTTTATTAGATAAAAAAAATTAATTGAAGAAATAAGGAATATAGAAGAAATATAGAAATAATTTTAAATGAATCGAAATGGGAGATTGGCTTTCTGGATTATCTGGAAGCTTGGCTTTCTGGATCAATCCGTTGTTCTATAATATTTTGTCTGAAAAGTAGTTTCTTATTTATCCCATAGATATATTTAAAAAATATTTACAGAACAAAATGGACCAAAATCAAATCATTCAAATTATCACGTTCATAGAGTCTGAAATATTAAAATCAGATTTTGATATTCTTCTTCCTCTTGGTCTAGGTCGTATGACCTGTTTGTGACGGTGGGCTGTCCAGGGATGATGACGTCCAGCTGTCCTTCTATCCTTTTGGCGGCCTTCCTGGTAATCTCCTGCTGCTAGGGTTTTCAGTTTTAGAAATTTTCGTAAGTCTTGTATCATCCATGCGGTCTACATGTTCCTTCCAGAAGCGCCTTCTGCTTCTTCCCCACCTCACTATGTCTTCAACACCACAGACAGACTTTATCGTCTTATTTCTGATCTGATCTCTAAGAGTTCTGCTTGCGATGGAGCGTAGGGTTCTCATTTCCGCCACTCTGAGAAGGTTTTTTGTCCTGTTGGTATCGGCTCTCACTTCTATCCCATATGTCATGAGATTTTGATAATTAATCAATTATTTTATGAACAAAAAAGTAGTAAAATGATTATTTAAAAAATGTTTTGTTTTGTTATTTATAATATGAATTAGCTCAGAGCCCCAAGGGTAAACCAGTATCTTGGTTAAAATTCGGTACCAAAATTCTATTGTGGACTATCATCTTAGCCGATTTTGATACTGTCAAGTTCGAGTATATACTCGTATGTTTTAGTGCTCCACTGACTTTGATTCATATTACTACAGCATTTATTCGAAACCTTTCAATTTTTTCTCCGTTCACATTTCACTTTCATACATATAAGTTATTATTCTCAGTACACTATTTACTACAGCATTAATAGAAGAAAAAACAAACAAAAAAAAAAGAAAATAAGTCATTTTATTTTTTTACTTTCATTTAACCTGTTATTTTCGTACTATAATTTCATCCGCGTTCCTCCAGTTGTAAAGTGGGAAGATATGTGAACAATCCTAACCAACAGATTTCAATAGAATCGAGGAGGGGAAACTTCGGAATACCTCAAGGCCCATAAATAAATTCAAGAGAGGCCACAACTTTTGCCATCATCCTAATATACCTCCCCTTATGTATGCGCATACTATTCAGCTATCACCAATAGCGTTGGGAATATTTTAAAAGTTTACTACTAAATAATAGGAAATCTTCAGCATTTTTGCGTAGGTACACGTACAAAAACTACAGATTGTGCTTTTTTAGCGTTTCACACTGTTTTAGTAAACATCTCTATCTTCGTATTTCTTCCAGTTTCTCCACGACCAATGTCTGATGGCCTTCATTGTCTAGTCAATAAGACGCCTGTCTTCCAACTCGAGGATTGTGGGTTCAATTTCCATTAGAGTCAGAATGACAAACTGGTTTTCACTTTAGGCCTGTTTAACTTATTATTTCAGTTATTCAACCTTAATGAATTACTCGTAGTTGGTAAAACTCCTGACTTCAAACACTCGTTTCAGTTTATCCACGACCAATGTCTGATGGCCTTTATTCTCTAATTAATAAGACGCCTGTCTTCCAACTCGGGATTACGGGTTCGATTCCCGTTGAAGTCATGTATTTTTTAAAAAGGGTTCCAGACTGGTTTTCTTTTAAGGCTTGTTTAATTTATTATTTCATTTATTCAATGACCAAATTCTAAGGACCTCAATGGATTAGTTGGTAAGACTCATGTCTTTAAACTCCGGGGTTGCGGGTTCAACTCATGTTGTAACCCAGGTTTTTTCAAAGGTGTCCAGTAAGATTTTCACTTAAGATCCCTTCAACATATTTCTGGTTTCTTGAAAGAGGTTAAAATATGGCAATAAGCTCACAAAGTCGTATTATCCTCTTTTATAACGAAAGTGTATTACAATAAAATAATATTATGACAAAATGTAAACGATATTGAAAAATATTTTATTACAATGAATACAACATCTCCATGCGAAAATATTTTATTACAATGAAAACATCCCCATGTGAAAATATTTTATTACAATGAATACATCTCCATGTGAAAATATTTTATTACAATGAATACAATTTCTCTCTGTGAAAATATTTTATTACAATGAATACAACATCTCAATATGAAAATATTTTATTACAATGAATGCAACATCTCCATGCAAAATATTTTATTACAATGAATACATCTCCATGTGAAAATATTTTATTACGATGAATACAACATCTCTATGTGAAAATATTTTATTACTATGAATACAACATCTCTATATGAAAATATTTTATTACAATGAAAACTACATCTCCACGTGAAAATATTTTATTACAATGAATACTTCTCCATGTGAAAATATTTTATTACAATGAATACAACATCTCTATATGAAAATATTTTATTACAATGAATACAACATCTCTATATGAAAATATTTTATTACAATGAAAACAACATCTCAATGTGAAAATATTTTATTACAATGAATACATCTCCATGTGAAAATGTTTTATTTCAATGAATACAACATCTCTATGTGAAAATATTTTATTACAATGAATATATAGCGAGTTGCTTATGTTTAATTGTCATGATGATCTTGATTTGTTTTCAATAAATATAGACTCAGGAATGCGGATATAAATCGATAAGTGGACAGCAGGTAAATAAATAACAAAGTCTTGACAGTTGACTGAATGACAATACGAATATATGTTTATTTCTCAGAGTGCGGGCAATTTATACCGATGAATGAACCAGTTCGCGATACATATTCTATCTCGCTCTGGCGCATGGACTGGCGGTAGGTTAATTATTTATATTTGGAGATGACTGGACAAATCGCGGGTACTATAAAAATAGTAAACATTGTCGCCGTTCTTGACGTGTAGCTATCTATGAATACTTGATCGGTCAATGACCCTGTATGTTTATTATTAACAATAATTAATTTAATTTATTTGTGTTTTAACAATTCACTCATTATTTTGACAATTATTTATTTACTAGGTAGGTATCCTACAAATACAACATATTTATGTGAAAATATTTTATTACAATGAATGCAACATCTCCACGTGAAAATATTTTATTACAATGAAAACAACATCTCCATGGGAAAAATGCGAAAAATTCCATATTCAAAACATGTTTCAGAGCATTTATATTTTTCCAATATTACTCTGTCACTTCTTGATAACTTGGTTTCTACGGTTTCATACAGTGGCCGATGTAGAAATGGCGATATGTATTTATTTAGATTAGTGAATAATGACTGACGTAAATCAAGAACTGGAATTTATTATGAAAATACTGTTTTCATTCAATATCAACGTTCTTTGAATGCATTTTATTTGTAGTACGTGGATTTTTTATAAGAATGTTATCTGACAATAAATGACGGCTAACATAATAAAACCAAGAAGTGACAGCTGTTAAGTATTATTGGATAAATAAAGATATTTTCTTCTTCTTGAATAATGGTCGTGAACTCCTATATATAAATTAGTATGCACCAATTTCAAGTGATGAATAAAGATATTATGAAACATGTTTTGAATGTAGAATTCCTTGCATTACTAATTATAATTATTCATTTAATTAAGTACCGTACCAATAATGATGTTCGAAAACTCAAAAATATATTTATTTAAAATGTCAAAAAAAAAATGTATTGAAAGCATATTTCAGAGCGTCATTACTTTCTAATGTGCCAGCTGTCATTGCTTGATTATTTTTAAAGTCATTAAGTTTATATGGTTTTTATGCTTGACGGACGTACAACTGGTGAGAATAGTATATGTATTTAGACAATATTAGAGTGAAAGTAACAAAAATGAATAAATCCTTTTTTTTTCGTTTTGTTTTCTTTATAAAATATTATGTATTTTATATTTATATGGACTATTTAATTGTCTTTTTTACACATTGTGAACCAGATAACATTGTGAACCAGATCACATTGTGAACCAGATCACATTGTGAACCAGGCAATCTCCATGGATCTTCCTCGAATAACAACCAGAGGAAGGCC
Organism: Odontocerum albicorne; assembly: GCA_949825065.1. Lineage (NCBI taxonomy): Eukaryota > Metazoa > Arthropoda > Insecta > Trichoptera > Odontoceridae > Odontocerum > Odontocerum albicorne. The sequence continues at coordinate 5,276,021 of OX463842.1, read as the reverse complement.
AAAGAATTCATGGGTGGTGCAAAAATATAACCTGATGCAGAGGCACGGCCTGGGGGACGTAGTCCGGGACAGAAGAGCATACAACCTGAGGACGAGGAGAGCTGACCCCAACAGTCTTCGCAGACAGTGAGTTGGGATGGAGCCAGGGAGAAGATTTAATTGTCTTTTTTACCGAGTGTTCTATGACCATACCATCAGAAATATGACATTTGTTTTTGTCATTCAAGTCATATATGTTACATTTTCACAAATAGTGTTTTTTTAATCAAATATAATTATATAAAAAATTACTAAAAATATGGATATCTTGTGTTTTTCAATTTGATATTTGATTACACCACCTTTCTGAGTAACTTAATATTCTACGCAGTGTGTCCACGTTAACAAAACTTGACAAAACACGCATTTAATCACGGCCTCTGTGACACCCCCCCAGTGGGATTAATTCTAGCAATAAACACCCACGACGAGTCACAAAGTTAGATTGGCAAATTTTATTTTCGACCCTGTGACACTCATCAGGCTGAGAGCGTTTTTAAAGGTGCGAATTTTCGTCAAGTGTTATCAAGGACATGTCTGCTAGTTACACATGTGAGTGGATATACGAGTAAGTCAGAGTTTCTCAAAGTATACCCCGTTACTAAGATAACTTGTATTATATTCGACTTTATATAAGATTATTCAGAATTTCGTTCAGAGTTCCGTCATTATTTCACATGCTTTATAATCTCAATTTTCTATCACATCTTAGCGAAAAAATTTTGATAATTTTAAAACAAAGACGTTCTCTGCCATCAAGATATGACAGACTCCTTTGCATACCAACAAATCACACCACATTTTATTCATCTCCATTTGCGGTTCACTCGGTGTGACTGTGCAACGAACTTCCAAAATTAATCAGATGTGCACCATCATTGTTTACATTTAAGACAGAATTGAAAAAATATTATATCAATTAGAATATCCTTTCATCTTAATTTTCCTTCTTTATCCTTGAACGAATTTGTCTCCTCTAATTCTAGCATTATCTTATTCAATCTATACTCTGATATAGTTTTCAAGGAAGCACTATATAACTTGAATCTGGGGGTCAAAGGGAATGGTGTATACGTCAATAACATCAGGTACGCAGAGGATACGGTTGTTCTGGCAGACAGAATTGACGACCTTCAAACGTTTATAGATAGAATTAATGAAGCCGGTGTGAGGCTTGGGCTGAACATGGACGTGAGCAAAATTAAGGTCATGGTGTTTGGCCGGCAGGATTACGCAGGAGCACGTCTTACATTGAACGGTGCTGATATATAGAGAGAGTGGAAACATTTAAATACCTCGGAAGTATCCTAGTGGAAGACCTCGACCCAGAAACCGAAGTCAAGTGCGGAATTGAATCATCTCGTGCGGTTTTTAATAAAATGAGAAGCGTATTCTGCGATGAAAATCTAAACTTGAAAGTTCGACAACGGTTAGTCAAATGCTACGTTTCGTCAGTGTTATTGCATGGAGTGGAATCATGGACCCGCAAAGTTGGTAGTATGAACCGACTGGAAGCATTCGAAATGTGGGTGCACTGGAGAATGCTACGGATACCCTGGACGAATATGGTCAGCAACACAAGGGTTCTTCAAAGAGCCAAAGTTGATAGAGAGTTGCTGACTTATATTAAAATCCGGAAGGTGTCCTATTTGGATCGTGTACTTAGAGGATCAAAGTACAAATTACTGCACCTGATCATCCAAGACAAAATAGATGGTCGAAGAGGTATTGGCAGGAGGAAAATCTCCTGGCTCCACAATATACGTGATTGGGCTGGTATAGGGAGCGTTTGGGATCTTTTTTGGGCTGCCGGGGACAAGGATGCCTACTCTCAGGTGATATTCAACGTTGAGGGGAACTGACATGATACTGGGAAGAAGAAGAAGAATTCTAGCATTATTGATAAAGAGATGAGAGAGATATTCTTCATCAACATCAACACACCAGCATTAAGTTCACATTCATACCTAATCATTTAATTCCGTATTCATTCATTCTATTCTTCTAACATAAATACACATATTTCAACATTGTATGCTGCATTTACAAAATGAGACACTATATATACCATGCTATAAAAAATATTTTTTTAACATTCAGTTTAGTATTTTCTCAAACAGTCGGTTTTTTTTGGGTGTTTTACATTTCTTAGGCGAGATGGTGCATAGGCGAAAGGGATCTAAAAAGATTGGAAGCCTTTGAGATGTGGACCTATAGACGAATCCTAAGGATTTTCTGGAGAGACCACATTACAAATGACGAGGTTCTCAGCAGGATCGATCGTATCAAACACCATATAGTAAAGGCGTGCAGAATGGATGGGTCATATGCTGCGAAATGAAAATCTCCTGCACAATATACTGGAGGTAATGATTGAGGGATCGATTGGCAGAGGGTGTCCTCGCTGGGAGTATCTGGAGCAAATATGTCACGATATGGACTGCACCTCCTATACAGAGCTCAAGAGGATCGCTGAAGACCGAGCAGAGTGGAAGAGGAGATGCAGAGCTTTGCTGCTAACCAATCCCCAGGATTAAAACTGGAGAAGAAGAAGACATTTCTTAGATAAACATAATAAATGAACAATTAATTGAAACATTGTATTACAAATTAGATTTTATTGGTTCAGAATCCAACTAGGCAATTAATCGTCCGTATCTGATTGGGCGTCCTTATATCAATATTTAAGTTTCAATTTATCATTCTGGTCCAGATTACAATACCTTTTAGACCTCATTGAATTGTTCTACTATACAAACGATGAACACTGGTAATTCCAACGTTCATACTTTATGTTGTTAAATATTAAAACAATATTTGGTGAATTTTCCATTCAAAAAATTCCTTCGACTCTTTAAAATAAAAGCAAAAAAAAAGATAAAAAGAATTTTATTTGACTTAAGCTAAGATAAAATTTGAATTTTTATATTTCCTTTTTTTTTCAAAATATCACCGAACCATACTTTCCTTTATGTTTCTCCACGATGCTTTCAACTCGAATTTGCACTGTATACCATAATTGTTTTATTTGTCGTTTACATTCATTCGTTCCACGTGCCCAAACAATTTCAAATTGCTCTTCTTTGTACATCAACCTTAAGATCACTTTTATCGCTTCAATGCGTATTCTATCGTATAATATATTGTCATCCACTGGCTTTTTTACGTCCACCTTTCCCTCCCATACATTAAATCTGGTAGAAAAATACTGTTGTAAGCTATCATATTAGCAGATTTTGATACTGTTTGGTTCGATTATACCATATATGTTTTAGTACCCCCATTGACTTTATTACCTATCGCTTCACGTAATTCGATATATCTCGCAACCAGCGGCGGCCAGTCTAGAGGTGCGCTGGTGCGCTGAACCGGAGAAATAATTCACAACAATCAAATTATATATTCACAAACATGACTTCCAAAAATGTTAAATATTTGTATAGATTAAAAATTTATAAGAATACTGACAAATGGTACGAGCATTTTTATTTACCATAAGTGAAAATTTAAAAAAAAATTTTTTTTTTTTTTTTTAATATTCCTTTCAAATTGACCGGCCAAGTTTGTCAATACTACCGGAGCGATCTCTAATACGCACCGGACGGAAATGCAGATTCATATAGGGCAGACAGAGACATACGGTAAACCGTGAGACAGCGATATTTCATATTCACTCAGCGTCTCGAGGTGCGTCGGTGCTCAGCGCACCAGCTCACCTCGGGACCAGCCGCCGCTCCTCGCAACTCTTCCATCATCTATGTAAATACTACCGTAATATTGGAATTCCTTAACCTTCAATAATCTTTTATTACTCACTCATCTTTCGCGTTTATTTTTTTCTTTCACACTTTTCTTTCATCATGACTTTGAATTTCGCAACGTTCATTCTCAAATCTTTCTGTTCGTACATCTGAAGGAATCTACATTCAACCTTACGTCGTTTCATCTTTGGACCGATTGGCAAATGCGATCTAGTGGCGTCCAAGAATAGTTTTGCTGCGTTCAAATTTTTATATAAAAGTAGTAGCAACTTGCTAGGATGTTTGAAATCTAGACAATTAAGTCGCTGAACAAGTATTTTTACTGCACTACCATTTATTTTCCATCTCCTGTGATGTCAAACCTTAAGTACGCCGTCGCTACCATTTTTTTCACTTCGTGACGTCGCGCTCATTAAAAAAATAAATTTCGATCTTCTAGTGAAGATCGCGCTGGAAGCGGACTTGTTTTGTCACCCGTATGAGATGTGATGGAATCAAATTGAACTGACATCAATGATTCATCATCATTCTGTCGTGTAGTTCATTGACTGAGCATCTTTACTCCCGTGGTAGCATCTGACGACTGATCTCCATCCATCTTTGCACTTCGTAGTTCGAAGAATTAGTTGGTAGCAATTTGTTAATGTGATCTATTATCATATACTTAGTTTTTGTTACTGTGATCTATTATCATATACTTAGTTTTTGTTACTGTGATCTATTATCATATACTTAGTTTTTGTTACTGTGGTCTATTATCATATACATATACTTAGTTATTGTTAATGTGATCTATTATTATATACTTAGTTTATGTTACAGTGATCTATTATAATATACTCCGTTTTTGTTACTGTAATCTATTATCATATACTTAATTTTTGTTACTGTGATCTATTATCATATACTTAGTTTTTGTTACTGTGATCTATTATCATATACTTAGTTTTTGTTGCTGTGATCTATTATCACATACTTAGTTTTTGTTACTGTGATCTATAATCATATACTTAGTTTTTGTTACAGTGATCTATTATCATATACTTAGTTTTTGTTACTGTAATCTATTGGCATATACTTAGTTTTTGTAACTGTGATCTATTATCATGTACTTAGTTCATGTTACTGTGATCTATTATCATACACTAGGTTACTTTTACTACTTGACTTCAAAGAGAGAAACACTCCGGTTACTGGCAAATATTATGCGTCATGAATGTACAAATTAAAGGATGTCATAAAAATGAAATGCTGAGGAAAGTTGTCAAAAGGCGTGAGACAATTGTACGACAATGCGCCAGTGTACACATTTGTTGCTGTAAAGGCTGCCATTCAACACTGCAGTTTCCAAGAATTGAAACACCTACCCTACACATGTGTATTGTCCCGACTTGGGCTCTTGTGATTATTTTTTTATGTATCCCCCCTCTGTCATTCTCCATTTAATAATTTAATAGTTCTTAAAAATAGTTTGCAAACACTGGTGTGTTCTAATATCTCGTATATCATCGCGGTGATAGAAATGTCACAATTTAAGGGGAAGCCTTTGATGAACTTTCTGATAAATACCTTTCTTTACGTATACTCTCGATATGAATATCCAAGAACTTCTTAAATACAGAATATATTCTTGCTTCTACAGGTTGTTTTTTTAAGGGGGGAAAGATTTAAGATTCCTGTATCTCTCAGTAGGGGTGCAAGTGCTCAAGCTGTTATTGCAATTTTTACTCAGTAACGTTTGGCAATTCATCACGAATAGATATACACCGCAACAGCGCCACGATATTATTGTGACATACTTCGAAAATCAGCGTTCAACTGTCCAAACTTAAAGAGCACTTCGAAATGTTTTTGGCTTACATAATCGACTACCTGAGACAGAGATTCGTCGTATGGTGAATAAATTTCGAACACAATAAATACACTGATGGATGTTGTGCCTCTTTACCGACAAAAAAGGGTGCGAACAAAATAAGCTATTGCGTCCGTTGAAAACATTATTGAAGAAGATCCAAATTTGTCTATTCGCCGCCGTGCACAACAACTTGGCCTCTGTCCGTCTACTGTTTGGACGATTTTACGGAAAGATCTTCGTCTAAAAGCCTACAAGATTCAGTTAGTCTAAGAATTGAAGCCAAGGGATTTTCGTTCTCGCCGAGAATTTGGTGTATGAGCCGAAAATCAACTGCAAGATGATCAGCTGTTTCATCGGACAATTTTGTTCGGCGATGAGGCACATTTTACGATCAACGGATATGTTAATAAACAAAATTACCTCATTTGGAGCGAGGAGAATCCACATGAGGTTATCAAACAGCCATTACACCCACAAAAATGTACTGTTTGGAGTGCTTTATGGAATCATTGATCCTTATTTCTTTAAAAATGAAGCCGGCTAGAACATTACAGTCAATGGCAATCGCTATAGAGTCATGATTACTGACTTTTTCATTCCCCAATTGAATGACATGAATGTGGAGAAAATGTGGTTTCAGCAAGACGGCGCTACATTCCACACAGTAACCGTCACAATCGATTTACTGAAAAAAAAATTGGTAGTAACATAATTTCACGAAATGGACCTGTTAATTGCCCACCAAGGTCCTGTGATTTAACGCCCTTAGATTATTTCCTTTAGGGATACGTAAAGTCACTAGTATATGCAAATAAACCGGACTCGATTGAGGCATTAGAAGACAACATAAGATGAGTTATTGGCGATATACGGCCCCAAATGTTTAAACAAGTGGTCCAAAATTGGACTGATCGGTTAAGGTACATAAGAGCCAGCCATGGTCAACATATGAATTAAATTATTTTTAAACAATAATTGTCATTAAACAACCTATCAATTGAATTTAAATACACGGCCATTTAAATAATTAACATGTGATTAATTTTAAACACAAATCCTATCACACCCAAAAAAACACCCTATATATTCTAAAGCAGTGTTTCCCAACCTTTTTAGACCTGTGGACCGGTAAAAAAAGGAAAAAAAATCCACTTATACTGAAATACTGCAATAAAAATAGTTTTTTTATTTAATATTTTTTTAATCTTATATTGTGACAGATGGACATGAGTATGTAACTATAATTAACAAATATACATGTAACAGTTAAACAATTTTAATTGTAACATTGTCTGATACAATTAAAATTTAACAAAAACAATGGGGTTTTTTCAACAAACTAATGCGAAACCTGCAGTTGCATCTTTGCTAATATATTGGATATTCTTGGTTGCAGTGCTGTCCCTGACATTATTTTACTTGTATGTACTGTTACTCTCACCGGTCCATTCCAAAATGAAAACAATTATACGAGTATATTATGAAATTCTTGGAAATATATTTAGGTAGGGTTTTGCATCCGAGTTCACTATCCAAGAGCAAATATTTCCGTTCTCCCTAAGTGTGTCTGAGAAGATTTATGACTGTCCATTCTGAGAAAACCAGCGACCATCGTGTCGCATTATCATACCAATTGTATTTATTTAACAATTACTAAAAATACAAGTCAACGTGCAGGCGAAAAAATCCTATATTTAATATTTTTGCATGGCGAATTTCTTGAAATTTGACATACTGTTTGCGGCCCGGCGGAAAGTCTCTGCGGCCCGGCACCGGGCCGCGGACCACTGGTTGGGGAATACTGTTCTAAAGTATTCCAAACGCCAATGATTGACGTTTGGAATACTGTTCTAAAGTATTCCAAACGCCAATGATTGACGTTTTTCCATGAATAGAAATATATATTCGTTAATAAAGAGTGTTTTACCTTTCAAATATTTGTGACAGACATCTTAAATTCATTCATTCGGAGGGAAGTAGAACTTTGAGATCGATTTCTTCTTCATCTATTAAATATGTTGTTCCAAATCAATCCAATAGGGTGGGGTATTAGGATACAGCGTTTGACGTTGTTGGTCCTGTAGTGTGGAATAATCTGCCTCTTAGTATGAGAGATATAGGTGGTGTGTGCAGTCTTAGGAAGCACTAAAAGACAATCATTTTTGGGAGGTCTTATCAAAATTTGTTAGTGGATTCGAAGCAGCCTGAGTTGGAGCGCCTTTAACACTTGCTTTACTGTGCTAAAAAAATCCGCCAGCCACCTCATTTTTTTTTTTTTAAATAAAATAATAAAGAAAAATGTAACAAATATATATTAGGTCCTTACATATGAAATTGGCGTTTTGTTTGGGAGGAACATAAAGTTGATTTTTTTTTAATATAATATATTTATTTAATCAAAGTATGTACCATTGCTATCTATGCACTTTTGCCATCTCATAGGTAGTTCATCGATCCCTTTACTAAAAAAACCATTCGGACGGGAATCAATAAAATCTTTGAAGTCGGTTTGGACTGCCCCATCGGAGTTGAATTTTTTCCCTTGCAAGAAGTTATCCAAATTTCGAAAAAAATAGTAATCTTTTGGGGCAAGGTCCGGAGAGTACGGTGGATGTCTTAGACATTCCAATTGAAGCTCTTCTAATTTGGTAGCCGTCTGTTGTGCAGTGTGTGGTCTAGCGTTATCATGAAGCAGCAGTGGCCTAGAGCGATTAACCAGCCTCGGTTGTTTAGCAGCTAGCTTTTCCATCATGGTTTGCAGTTGCTGACAATAGACATCTGCCGTAATCGTCTGGCCAGATTTAAGAAAGCTGTAGTGAACGACACCAGCACTAGTCCACCAAACGCTCACAAGTAACTTTTTTGGAGTCAATTTTCGCTTGCGGCATGGTTTGGCTGGTTCGGCAGGGTTCAGCCATTGCGATGAGCGCTTTCGATTATCATACAGGATCCACTTTCCATCACAGGTAATGATTCGATTCAAAATCCCTTCATTATTGTGCCGGTTGAGTAATGCAACGCAGCAGTCAACGCGCGTTTGTTGATTTGCTTCACTTAATTCGTGAGGTACCCACCTTTCAAGCTTTTTCACCTTCCCAATTTGCTTCAAGTGGATTAAAACAGTTTTATCACTAACACCGCAGCCTGCAGCTAACTCGGACGTGGTTTGCGATGGATCAGCTTCCACAACAGCCTTCAATTCTTCATTATCAACTTTGGTCTCCGGCCGTCCACGGGGCTTGTTCTGCAGGTCGAAATTTCCAGAACGAAAACGTTGGAACCAAAAACGCACTGTGTTTTCTTTTGCGGCACCGTCGCCATACACATCATTAATCCTTCGAGCCGTTTCTGCAGCACTGGTGCCACGGTGGAACTCGTACTCGTAAATAACGCGATATTTCAAGTTTTCCATTTTGTAAACTGAGTGACGCAAAGAAAAAAAACAATTGAGGAAAAAACAAATGAATTATAATTTTCGAAACACAAATACTTGAGTAAATAGCTGTATAAATTTTAATTTGGAATTCCTAACCAAAGAGAAGATATTTGAGATCAAAGTTGCCAGTACGGCAAAACGCCAATTTCATATGTAAGGACCTAATATTTATCATAAAAAGAGTAACTGTAAGATAGAACATACCAGATAAAAAATAATAATAGTCAGGATTATAAAACTGGTGACGAATCCCTGGAGCGGATGTATCGCGTTCCGGTCACACTAAGAATGAGTCATGCGCTGGTGTCTGGCATACATCGACGCTACCGCCGATTCTCGATTTAGTACAAAATATTTATTTCTGTTGATATTTATAAATGTTTTTATTTCATAATGACATCATTCAAATCATAGAGGTTTTGATGAGGAATACATAAAGTATGAAGACCCTGCGATCAGTATATTTGGAGAAATTAAATAAAATATAAGTCCTGGTCACTCGCTATCCATCATAGGGTGGCAAGTGTTAAGGAGAATTTGCTCTCTCAACGGTGATATATGTATAATACGTGTAAATGTCCTTTCATTGTTAAAATAATTATTCGATACCTCGAAAAATATCTGAAATGGCGATGCAGATAAATTTAAGAGCGTGGCTGTAATATAACATTATCTTGGGCCCGTTCAATCGAACTTGCGAGCTAAGTACCATGAATGTAAGAATATCCTTACATCCTAATTTTCCTCGTCCACGTTTCCCTCCCATGCATCATCCTTTGGTGTGAAAGTAACATTGGAAAATACTGGTAAGATCCTAATAAATACTGTCGAAATACGTGCAATAAGAAGAATACTTGGGATGAAAATGTGGGGCAGAATACATAATGAAGTGATAAGGGATGAATTTAAACTTAAGACTGATGTGTTGAGTAAGGTGGAGAAGGAGCACGCTGAGATGGTTTGGGCATGTAGAAGGGGTTGTAGGAATACCTACCTAAATAAATAAATAAATAAATAATTGTCAAAATGAATAAGTGAATTGTTAAACACAATTAAATTAAATTAATTATTGTCAGATAGTAAACATACAGGGGCAATGACCGATGAAGAATTCAATGATTGTCACACACTATGAACAACAACAATATTTACTATTTACAACGTCTGCGAATTGGCTAGCCATCTCCAAATATAAATAATTAACCTACCGCCAGTTCATGCGCTAGAGCAAGGCAGATATGTATCGCGAATGTATTCACTCATTGGTATAAATTACTCGGACGCCGAGAAATAAACATATTATTATTGTCATTCATTCAACTGTCAAGACTTATTATTTATCACCCGCTGTCACTTTCGCTTTTTATATCCGCATTCCTGAGTCTATATTTATTTGAATACAAATCAAGATCATCACGACAAATAAAGATAAGCAGCCCGCTATAGGGTGAATAAAGAAAGAATAACAAAACAAATATTTAGCGCAAATGTGAACGAAAGGTGTGATAGAGGAAAACCAAGAACAGCATAGTTGTATCATGCGAATAATATTTTGATAGAAGAAAGTCAGAGAAATCGTTTGGATTTTGTGAGGAGTCGTATGGATGTAAAAGAGACAAACGATGTGTTGAAACAGTAAAGTCTGAAGTTCTGTCCTCTCAGCGCAGGTATATAGTGTTATGGTATGTATGTATAATGTAGGCACGAAACCCACAATCCGTCATGGCACGCGTTGACAATTCTGCCACACGTGAAGAAGCAACGACGTATTGCCCAACTTGACTTTGTTGGCAGCCGTGGTTTAACGGTTTAATTCACGCTAAGGGAGCGGGCTCCACAGGTTCAATTACTAACGGGCTCACTTCCAGATTAGTTTATCTCTTAAACTGTTTTACAACTGAATCTATGTTTTTTCTATAGCTTATTTACTGCTTGCCATGAATTCTTATATCGCAATTAATAAAACAACACAAAAATAGTGCCTAATGGAAGACTGCAGCAGATCAAACTAACCGATCTTCTTGGAAGTTTGATCTTCTTGATATCGAAACTTTGGATTGTGTCAAGAATGTGTATTTGTTGAAATGCAACAGCTTGCACATAATAAACCAATACATGCACCGGAGTCTTCCTTCCACAAGATGGCTGACAACGATACATGTGTGGCGGTCGCACACTCGGTCAATGACCGATGAAATGACCTTTGCATTCCTTAGCAATACAAAACATACAAGTACCAAGTCCACGCGCCGGTCATTCAACTCATTGCCGGGAGCGGAGAGCATTCCATGCTAGAGCGAGAACGCACCCCATCTGTCTCGCCAGTTCCGTAAATAAATTATCACCTACATACGACATTAATCGTTTTGCGGATGCAGAAACGAGACGGCGAGATATCTTGCTCGCATTCCCGCACACACGCGGGAATAGTATAAATACCTACGTTACCAATAAAATTACTCTCTTTCCGCATTGTGATCGAAAACGTGTTTTATTTATCAACAAATCATCATCATCTCTCCCTCTAGGACACATCTCCTGAACATGTTACGAGGAATAAATAGCTTATCGTATCTTTGACCATTAAGGTCGCTGTGAACATGGATCCAGTGGATTCCCGTACCACTGTCCCAAGTTTCTCCCTTAGCTCATCCTTCTCTTCTCTAAACTACTTAATCATGAAGTTTTTCTTTGCTTAAATTAATCAATAATTTCTCTCATAGGATCTCATATTTTTAACACGCTCTGTCTGGCTTTTTAAGTCACTGAAACACTATTCCGACCCCTTTTTAAGGTGCTAAAAAAAATTGTAGGCCTGTAGGCCGAGCGCAGCACCAGATGAGAATAGTGATGTCGGGTAAACCACTAAAGAACACCAAGGAGTTTGTCTACCTCGGGAGCAAAATAACATGGGACGGTCGGTCCAAGAGCGAGGTCGACAGCCGTATACATCAGGCTAGACTTGCATTTAATAAAAGGTCGAAAATAATAGAATCAAATAATATAGACCTTAAACTGAGAATACTCCTCATCAAGACCTATGTATGGAGTATCTTGATGTACGGCTGCGAGACATGGTGCCTATCCGAAAGAGATAGACGAAGACTAGAGGCTTTTGAGATGTGGTCCTATAGAAGACTATTAGGAATTTCCTGGAGAGACCGCATCACAAATGAAGAGGTTCTCCAACGAATCGAAGGAGGAAGGCACCTGCTCAGGATCCTGTCCGAAAGGCGTGCAAGATGGGTCGGTCATATAATACGATAAGAGGGCCTCTTGCATGCCATAATGGAGGGTATGACCGAGGGGACAAACTCTAGGGGACGCCCACGCCGAGAGTACCTGGAGGACCTGTTGGTGGACGTGCGCTGCTCAACATATACAGATTTAAAAAGAGCCGCACAGGACAGGGGGGAATGGAGGAGAAGAGTTCAAATTGCTGCAAACCAGTCTTAGGACTGCAACCATGGAAAGGAAAAAAAATTTACTTTAATATTTTTCCCGTCCACGTTTAACTCACATACAGCAAAGTAAACTCTAAACTTTCGGAAATTAATGTTTTTTTTATGGGCGAAAGATATAGTACTTCGCAATAACCTCAACATATAGTACACATTACTATCTTCTTCTTCCCAGTGTCATGTCAGGTCCCCCCAATGTTGAATATCACCTGAGAGTAGACATCTTTGTCCTCGGCAGCCCGAAAGAAATCTCCAACGCCCCTTATGCCAGTCCAATCACGTATATTGCAGAGCCAGGAGATCTGCCTCCTGCCAACACTTCTTCGGCCTTCTATTTTGCCTTGGATGATCAGGTGCAGTAATTTGTACTTTGCTCATCTAAGTACATGACCCAAGTAGGACAACTTTCGGATTTTAATATTAGTCAGCAACTCTATATCAACTTTGGCTCTTTGAAGAACCCTTGTGCTACTGACCATATCCGAAACATTACTATAAAGTTTTCAATAAAGAAACAAACATTACATAAAAAAAATAACGATGGCAATTTTCCACATAGTACAAACAACTTCATACGATGTCGTTAAAAATGACAAAAGCTGACGTAACCCTTTTCAAAGAGATCATTTTAATATATCTTATTTGTTATGGGGTAATGTTTGATTATCTAAACCTTCAAGTTGAAAAAGCGTTGACTTTCCAACAATATAACTGAGCTTGCTTCAGGAGCAGACATTCAATCAGGGTTGTGTATAAATGATTCAATAAGGCGTAGGTTGCTAAGTGATTGAAGATAGTCCTGTTAAGTGTCGCTCGGAGATTCCTGGCAAATACTCCAAGTCCGGAGGTCCGGTGGTCCAAGCCCCCTGGCTTCGCCATCTACCCTCAGCCCGCTGCTGGGTACACAGAGTGTGTGCTGTCCCCAGGGGTAATCCGATTTGTTTACATTTTGATAAGATTGTTTCCTCGTACGACTCAATGCTCGTGGGCTGCATTCAGGATTTTTTTTTTTTTTTTCAAAATTATTAATTTTTTCAGGAAAACAGAGATATTTCATAACCTTATTATCTTCATTATTTAAATCCGGAGGTAAAATATTTGGTTCTACCTCCGGATTTAAATCGTATTATTTTTTTATTGATGTTCGATTTCTCGATATTTCAATTGGATTGATATTTTTCTACCCCAGTGTGCAGTTTTGAAAAGCTCTTGAAGATAATACTTTTTGACATAACACTACTGTCATTATTATTTTGCAAGTAAAAACTCCATCAGTATTTTGCAAGTAAAAACATTACAAGTTATTTTCTTACCAATGCTTTCAGTCTTGTAATTCTTTGATAGAAGATAGATCTTGCGACAGTATAGAAATATATTGTTTATAGTTAAGGCATTAACGTTGTGGAGGTTTAAAGACATTGGATTTTTTTTATCAAACACTGTTTATTTCACTTTTTGTAACGGTATAACCCTACCGGTTTCAAGGCTTTCACTTCATCATCCGGTAGGGTTATACCGTTACACAAAGTGAAATGAACAGTGTTTGATAAAACAAATTACAATGTATTTAAACCTCCACAATGTTAATTAACTATAAATAATATATAAGATATACACTCTTTTCTAAGTTTTGTTTAATTCAAATTCTACATTGTTAAAAATTTGCAGTCTCATTCCGGAAATTAATGTAACTCATAATTTGTTTCAAAAATTATTTTTCAATATTGGTTTTAATTTCAAGACTAATAAATATTTTGAAATAAATCTATGCTAATGTGTATAAATTCACTTAATGTTTAAATTAAAAATAAAATCTAGTATATTTTCTTCTTTTCTCTTAACCTTAATCTATTACCTTTGGGTACCTTTCAAATAAAATCCGGAATAATAATGTAAAGTTAGGAATGGCCTGTTATAAGAATACCTTTGAATAATTAAATGTGACAGGTGCTTCGCCATTTGATGGCTTAGTCGAACTGATTGAAGGTTTTTCTCGTTAAAAATTAATGTTCCAATTATTTTTTTATGCTTTTTAAGAACAAAAGCTCTTCTTACAATAGTTTTACGGTGAGATGAAAATGCTGACCTCCATGGCGTAGTTGGTAAGACGCTTAACTGGCACCTCGGGGATTGCAGATTCAATTCATATTGGAATCCAGATTTTTTTAAATGAGGAATTCAGTTCGCTTTTCACTTCGAATTCTTTAACATATTTCAAGTTGGTTGAAAGAATTTGTATGACAAGAAATTCGCAAGATTTAACTGTACCATAAACAATAAAAGGGTAACATAAAAATTGCGAATATTTAACATATTTATTGAAAAAATATTATAATTTTATTGGTAGACTTTTTTTATGTTTAATTAGTTTCAACGTCGACTTAGTGCTCCCACAAAACTGATGACTTAATCAAACTGTGACGACTGTTACTAGTGCTTGGTGTTGCCATGTTATTTTGAGGTATGGTGTTCTCGTTGTAATGATTATAGTGTCTTCTCTTAATATCTATCTCTTGTGAGGTTTAACTGATCATGGAAAAGATGTTTCATAAGAGTTGGTTTCCAAATAGGTTATAATTTATAGTGGTCACCAGCTCCACGAAGATGGCGCCTTATTGACGAATCAAAACTGGTCTCCTTTTATGTCTCGTAAATAAGGCATGTGATCTGATGTCATCAGAACTGCCTATCTTGAGATGTTGAATTCCCCCTTTCCTTTTCTTTTATATTTTTGTATTCTTCCTAAAGAACGAGTTTCAATGAAAATTATAGGCATTCCTTGTACATGACCTCGCCAGTGTGTTCTGCGGTTTATATCCCATCTTACTGTATCTTATTCATCATTTATTTTTAGGGTGTATCTAACTCTGTCTTTGTATGTTTTGCCAATAGCTCTAAGGTTTTTCATTTTATGAATGCTAAAGATATTTTTTGTTTATGATTAATCTATTCTATCGTCGTTGTCGTTGCTTGCTCTTGTAGTTGAGGATCCCCTCCCCATTCCTACGTCAATTCAGTTGGAAAGTGAAGATGTGCCGTGGAGTTTTTCATCTACTTTTTTTCTCATTTTAATTAACTGAGCCGTTGCACTCCAGCAAACTCATCGGTCATACCGCTGTACTGGATCCAAAGTCATAAGTATCATTATACCCTCAAACACTAGACGGAAAAATGCCTATGGGAGTAGTACGGGAGTAGCACAGCGCGGGATTCGAACCGGCAACGTTTTTCAGCAACAACCTTCCGCACGGAAGTCTAGTGCGTTAACACGCGGTCATACTCATTTTTTTAAAGTCATGATTGGCCTTACGCATACTTTATAAATTAAAATCATATATTTTATGCATCAGGAGACAGTAGTGTGTTTATTTATTTGGTATATTGTTTATGCTGAACAAAGTGACCATTTCTTCTACTTCTTCGATGGCTTTACAGCTAATATCGGGCCTTGGCCTCCATCATCCTCGCCTCCAACTCCTCCTGTCTCCCGCCGCGACCATCCAATCTGTCATTTGTAGTAGTTGGGCCACGTCCTTTTTCACCTCATCCTCCCATCGCAGCCTAGGTCTACCGACCTTTCTTCTTCCACCCAGATGTCCCTCGAGGATCCTCTTAGATACCCGTGATGACGGCATTCTCTGCACATGCCCAACCCATCTCAGCCTGCTCAGTCTAGCATGTACAGAGAATCTGGGAGCTTTATAGATGTTCTACAGCTCATAATTGTATAATTGTTATCTATAAAGTGACCACTAGTTACTTAAATTCCATCACTTGTTGAGATAAGTTGGCATCTCCTTCGATATTTTGAGAAGGATTTTTTTTACTCTCGAAATAAGTCGAGCATAAACAGACTAATAACATAATAATAACCATAAATTTTCAATATGTATTTATTTCTTTTCTAAAAAAACCACACAGAAATGTATCCTTAAATACGAGTACAGCTCTGCAATAGGAGAAGTGAAGCAAGCACAAAAGGGGAAGTAGCGGAGTGGAAGGCACGTCTTGGGGGTAGCTTTGAGCGCCTGAGTACCCTCTGCTCTGCTCCGTAGCCGCCCCGCTGGCACTACGGTGTGGCATATATACGTACGTACGTACACAAGGCGACACAGGTAAAGGCACACACAACCCTTTGTGGTGAGGACGTTTGATGCGCCACAAATAAAAACGTTTGTTTACGGTTTGTATTAAAAGTGATTACTCAGAACGGAAAAACAGAGCTAGAAGTGTAAAAATGGAAGAAAAGTACGCAAGCGACGGTACTTTTATAAATGGACAAATTTAAAATTAGTAAGATTATGGAAAAAATCTTTTGCTGAGAAATATCTGTAAATATCAACCGTAGAAAAAAAAAGTCAAATAAATTTATATTTATCATTACACTGATTCCCAGTTGGGGTTGGCAGAGAGGGACTTTCCTACCTCGACACTCATACAACATTTTCCCTCGTCCACATCCATACACCTTATCATACAACTCCTACAATTTCTTTGACTTCTTACATTTCCTTCTTTCAAAATATCATTCACTTGATCCAAGAATACATTCTCTATCCTTCCTCTAACACACATTTACACTGTATATTTGTTCTGTCAGTATTTCTTCATTCATTCGTTATATATTTTTATGATTATGTGCGGTACATTGTAGGGTGAATGTTCTTGGTCTGTCTGGAGTGATGAAGTGTGAGGAGTTTGATTTCACGTGATGTATACATATGTAATTGAGTGTCACTGTTTGTCAGGTTGATGAGAATGTACAACGGGGTTTTAAATAGTAAAAAATCTGAAAGAAGTATCGATTTATTTTTTCATGCTATATGTCCTCAGTGAGATACAGGCAAAAGCCTAGTTTACTGGGGACACGACAAATGAAAAGCAACAAACCCAGATTTATTAAAATTGTGTGTCTAAATTAAATTACCTGTTGTTTTATCACAAATTATGTATACTAGTTGCAACCCGTGAAATATTCACGGAAGTAAAAAAATCTACATTTTTGAAATACCGAATGGAGCAAGATCAGCTTAAAGTTTTTAGGGTTCATTAATGTTTAAAGTTTAAAATAAAAAAAGGTACATCTTGATTGATGAATTATTTAATTCTCAAAAATCTCTTTAGACAGGATGTTTTGTGTATAAACATTACTGTTGTTCAATTTAAATCGTTGATAAAGTTTTCCTTGAAAACTTGTTTTAGATATATTGACTTTAATGTTTTCGCGTTTCCGACATCTTGAAAAAGCCACATATAATTGTCTGCATTAAAAAAAAGAGCATAAGATAAATAAACACAAGTAATTATAAGGTTCAATATAATAGGAAATAAATGAATAATTTAATGAATTACAATTCAAAATAAATTGGCATCGTCCCCTTTTACACCGGTTCAAAAATCACGGACCCACCGAGATTCAAAATTCGAAGTATTCCTCTCTCGCTCTCTTGTATTCAAAATTCAATTATCGTATTCTTTCTTTGACGACAACCGTTATACGGGCATTGGCCTATTTATATTATGATTTCTTGTCACGTGTAACATAAATAAATAAAAAACAAATAAATAAATAAAATATGTCTAAACCATCCCACAGTGCTTTTTTACATATTTTTCAATAACTTAAGATCACACTCATCCCTTCTGTTATACATAACTTTATATTCATCCCAGTGCAAAGATTTCTACAACATTTATTCTGATCTTTTCAGTATTGTTACGCGTCCACAATTTACTCCTGTACATAAAAGTTGGTACAAAAAGACTGTGGTGGCTGCTGTATGGCGATACATTTTGAATACGTGCCACAATTAAAGTAATGATTGTCACCTGTTTAGTTTCACCACAGAATGAGAAAACGATAGTTTGTTAAAATTAAAAGAGAGTTTTATATTAGCACTGTCGTCTTTAAGTTCATATTTTTTATGCAATTATTTCGATTTGTAACTGTGGAATATATGTACTTGTAATTATAAAGTGATAATATCATTCATTTCTGTGTCTGGGCCATCAAACATCAATTAAGAGGCAAGAGAGATCTCTCTAGCATTCGCATCAATCACATCCTGCCCAGACCATATAGTCGCGATGTTTGGACATATGTTGTGAGTCCTGTATAGCCCCACAATCAGGTCCTGCCCAGAGCATGTAGTCTCGATTCTTGGACATATGTTGTGAGTCCTATATAGCCCCACAATCAGGTCCTGCACAGATCATGTAGTCTCGATGCTTGGGCATATGTTGTGAGTCCTGTATAGCCCCACAATCAGGTTTTGCCCAGAGCATGTAGTCCCGATGTTTGGACATATGTTGTGAGTCCTGTATAGCCCCACAATCAGGTCCTACACAGATCATGTAGTCTCGATGCTTGGGCATATGTTGTGAGTCCTGTATAGCCCCACAATCAGGTTTTGCCTAGAGCATGTAGTCCCGATGTTTGGACAAAAATCTTAATAATATATCTGCCAAGATATTCGAAATGTAGAATAACCACACCTTAATCCTTAATACGTCAAGATATGTATTTTTTAAATATAGAATAAACGGATCCTAATTCTTTATGTGCCGTGATATGTATATTTGAAATAAAGACTAAGCACATCTCAATTATTTATGTGCCGAGATATGTATTTCAAATATAGAATACAAGATCCTAAATATTTATTTGCTAAGATATTTGAAATGTAGAATAACTACACCTTAATGTGTCAAGATATTTTAAATACAGATTAAATGGATCCCAATTCTTTATGTGCCAAGATATGTATATTTGAAATAAATAATAAGCACATCTCAATTATTTATATGCCAAGATATGTACATTTCAAATATAGAATACAAAGATCTTAATTATATATCTGCCAAGATATTTCAAATGTAGAATGATCACACCTTAATCCTTAATGCGTCAAGATACGAGTATTTTAAATATGGAACAAGTATACTCCAATTATTTTTGGTCCGAGATGATATTTTTTTAAGTTGTATGATACATTACTTTCGAACGCCTACTTTGTTAAGCAATAATATACTAACCGCAATTTAATATGTTCCACCTCAAATTCTTTTACTTAACAGGCTGAGTTCTGAATAAAAAATCAATTAATGTTTTAGCCGCTTTTGTGAAGTGGAATCAATACCACTTTTCCAGGGTCACACATCCAACTCCCCGGGCTGATAAGTACAATTGTAAAAAAATGCGGTTTTTTTAACTATACTCCTTCGTGCCAGATGTTTTATGATGAACAATATAATTTTTATGATGAACAATATTATTTTTATGATGAACAATATTATTTTTATGATGAACAATATTATTTTAATCCGAACTAATATATGTCTATTTCGTGCCAGGTGCAACTTAATTAGAAATTTTATTTTGTTCAGGACTAAAATATATTAATTCATTACCAAATATAATATAAAGAACAATTTTATTTAATTTCGGACTAAAATATACCCAGTTTATGTTTATGAACAATATTATTTTTATGATGAACAATATTTTTTTATGATGAACAATATTATCTTTATGATGAACAATATTATTTTAATCCGAACTAATATACGAGTATGTCTATTTTGTGCCAGATGCAACTTAATTAGAAATTTTATTTTGTTCAGGACTAAAATATATTAATTCATTATCAAATATAATATAAAGAACAAATTTATTTAATTCCGGACTAAAATACACCCAGTTTATGTTAGTTTCATTAAAATGAATAATTCTATTTTAATTCAGAATAAAATATATCCCTTTAGTACCAAATATGTTACATTAAAATAAGCAGTTTTATTTTATTTCTGACTAAAATGTGTTTCTTAAGTACCAAATGCATCATAATGGCTAATTTCATTTTATTCCGGATTAAAATTTGCCCTTTCTATGAGCACTTTTATTTCAATCTGGATTAAAAATTATCTTTTTCTGACCAGGTGCATTACAATTAGTGATTTTATTTCCAATAAAAATATATGTCACTTTAGTGCAAAGTACAATAATACTGAACAATTTTATACGTCTTTTTCGTGTCAGATACACATTAATGAGAATTTTATTTTAATCCGGAATAAAATTTATCCCTTTAATGCAAGATGCATTTTGACAAGCCATTTAATTTTAATTCAGACTAAAATATATTCTTTAAGTGCCAGATGCATTTTTATCATAAATTTTATCTCATTTTTTTAAATCCACTTTGAACGAATTTCTCCTGTTACGCAAAGAGGGTCTGCTTCTAGCGTTAGCTTATTCGTTAGGAAGAATATCAGCCAGGATTCTTCTCATACTGCTAGACGGTACCGAGAATATACATCCACAGTGTCATTCAGTTGGTTCAATATCTCTATACCACGCGTGACAGAGTGTTTAGCCATGATATTCGTCCTGTAAGTTGGTATGTAGAATAGAGGGGGATTACTTGCACGGCTATATTTATTAGGTACATATAAACTTAGTGCTTCTAGAATCGCGGGACAGTTTAAGCGACCTTGAAAAGCCTTTAGTAGGAATATCGCAATGGATCCTTGCCTTCTTGTTTCGAGGCTTCTATAGTTACACACCGTGAGAAGCTTATTCGTTAGGAAGAATATCAGCCAGGATTCTTCTCATACTGCTAGGCGGTACCGAGAATATATCAACCATGTCATTCAGTTGGTTCAATATCTCTATACCACGCGTGACTGAGTGTTTAGCCATGATATTCGTCCTGTAAGTTGGTATGTAGGACAGATTAATCAGTAATTACGAGTGTCCCTTTCATGCCAGATGCATTATGATGAACAATTTAATGTTATTGTGGACTAAAACATATAAAACGTAGTCTTAAGGGTAAGACGCCTATCTTCCGTCCTGGAAATTGCGGGTTCAATCCGCGCCAATGGAAGGTATCCAATTATTTCAAGGATTTTAGTCTAATTTTCACTTTAGGCAACAACAATATATTTTTAGTAGGTTGTAAGAAATTCAACTTTGATTGCGAATTTTTATTTCCGCGAATAAGATCGCCGGTTCGAACCCCGCCCTGTGCTACTCCCCTCAAATGATACAATCATGTTTTTCACCTAGCGTTCGGGGGTGTAAAGATACCTTCAGCCGATTATTTTAAAAAGAGGAAAAAAACATGCCGGTATGCTCCGATCGTCTCGTTCCGGTGTGCCATCGGATACAGTAAAGCGGTGTGGCCGGTGAGTTTGCTGGTGTGTAACGACTTACTCACTTAAAAAAACTCCACGGCACAACTTCTGTTTCCAATTGATATGGCAAGGGGATCTTCGACTACGAGGTCCAGCAACAACAACGATCTTAACACTCAACATATTTTATTTTTTGTAATATTTTAAAAATATTACGTAAGTATGGTTTTGAATAGAAATTAAAACATAGTATAACGCCATTATATGCTGAAAATAGAGCATATAGTAAAGCGAATGGTGCCTTGACTGAGTGGTTTAATATAACAAAGGGGTAAAACAAGGATATGTCATTTTACCCGGGTTATTTAATATTTACAAAAATTTATGTGTGAAGGAATTACGTACGTCAATGGGTATCACTCAATGAATGTTGCATAGTTACAAGTTTGGGCATGTTAAATAAATCAATGAAGAAAGACTAACACAACGTATGCGGTGCAAATGTCAGTGGAAGTGGTGGTAGAGGAAGACCAAGGCAAGTGGGGTTGGATGAAGTGAATTATATTTTAAAATAAGTAAATGAAATAAGTCAGACATATCATAGAAGATGTATGGAAGTTGAAGAAACGAAATATGTGTGTCATGATAAGAAAATCTGGTGCTCTCTCCTCTCTTGCTACTCCGACAGAGAAACGGCGTAGTGGTATATATGATATGTACGAGTATGTAATATTTTTAATCTGTCGATAAGGGTAGGCTCGATTCTAGAGTTAAACAGCCCTTGAAGGAAGTCTGCAGTCTATAAAAATAATTAAATAACATTTTATTTAATGCCATTTAAAGAGCAAACTCTCCTCAAGGGTGATCCAGCTCGCAATCCGAACTTACGATTATTTACACATTAAAAATATTACAAAATAAATATATTTAAATAGGAAGGTAGTGGCTGGAGTCAATGTATTATTTCCGCGCATGTGCTTGTGTTCAGAAAAATATATTTGATAAAGAAACTACAGAAAATTTACCAAGGGAAGACGAACTGTTCGAAATGTGTAAATATAACATCTTCCGATACGTGAAAGTAACACATTTTAGCACAACATTAAGAGGCAGGCCATTCCACGTCCCAAGATCGATTCGGGGCAGTCAGTTTATTATGAATATATTATTTATAGTTAAGGCATTAACATTGTGGAGGTACGCTGAACAGCGAGAAGAAACCCTACAGCACCACATCCTCGCTTGGACCGTGAAGTTCTATAAAAGCCAACAAAATCGCAAAAATCCCTTAGTCGCTGCCCTGGGGGCTTACGAGAGTAAATCCGACCTACCCTCCGTTATAAGCACAAGCTCCTGAAGCATTATCTGTTGCCTGACTAGTCCACCTACAGTATTATCTGGGACGACCAAGGTCTGAGTGAATGTGATGGAATACAAGTAGCCTGAACGAGTGGACTTGTTTTTGCTAAATAATTGTTGTAAGAATTGTTATCTAGTTATAAGTAGTATGTAGGTGTTAATTATTTCTAAGATCTCATATATTAAGATTGAATAAATAAAATAAAATGATATGTAGGAAAATAAGATTAAATAAGTTCATAAATTATAACATATAATTAAGATTAGTTAAGTAATAAATTTGTATATAGGTATAGCCTTGACAAATGTTTGTTCAATAATTTACTTGTTTAATAAAAAAATATAAAAAAACATTGTGGAGGTTTAAAGACATTGTAATTTGTTTTATAAAACACTGTTTATTCCACTTTTTGTTAGATGAAGACGAAATAGATCTCAAAATTCTACCCATAAAAACATCTCTCTTTCTTTCTCTGAACAGTGCTAAATAAAATGTTCGCTTATTTTTATCACTTTAAGACCCAATCAAAATCATGAAAACCTTTCCCAGGGCCCGACTTGTTTTTCAGGAATTTTGATTTGTGTGAAGGATCTGTTAAAATTGCTATCGTTGATGTAAAATACATACAACCACATATTTAGATACATAACCTGGCCACCTATTTGGAGGATCTACAAATACTTTTTTATGGTTTAATTAGATCCGGAAGCTATAATAAGTCTGCAGATTAATATGTCAACATTTTCAACATCTGACACGTCCTAGCAGATTAGCGCAACATCAGAATCTACTAAAAGGCAGTTTAATACTAGTAAAGGGCAAAATAGCTAATATTTTAGGCTTTGTGGACCAAGAATAGGTTCCACTTTTTTAATTTTGACAGTGACATGATTGATATGCACGAATATAAATTTTTTAAAACAATCCAGATTTATTTATAATAATTACAGGTAATAAAACGAGGACAACATAACGCATAACTGTGGTACAAGCGACACTAAGAACGCTGCGAAAATATAACTGCGTGGCGTCACAGCAGAGGCCACCGAATGCGAAGCTATAGGAGCGCCACATACAGTCGTATCTCGCAACTCCTCAACTCGGCGGTCAACTATTTTGTTATAGCACGTACTTTGAAATTTTAAAGAATTTGAAATTAAGAAATCTAGTGTTAGCTTACGGGCCATATAAAAACAGGTGATAAGCTGGATTTGGCCCGTAGTTTGATATAGCTTTATTATCTATGTTAGAAATCTGGAGGCTATCGTTTAAAGGTTGAATTGTTTACAAGAATGCTTGATAGATGCCAGTAATATGTCATTTTTGGAAGCGGTATCGATCACGTGAAAATACGGGACCGGGACTCAACGTAAATCTGATCGGGAAACAAAACATTATAGGAACACCGGAAATTAGTTATACGTATCGAAATTCACCTTACTTCCTTTAGGATAGCACCACCAAAGAAATAAAAACATCGCGCTGTTGTCCCATAACCGTGCCGCCCATTATCTGGATGTACCCCGCCCGGCCGCGCAGGATGCTGGCACATGGCACACGGTATCCGCCAACACTACGTGACATGCGTTGCACTGGTTCGGTGCCCGGACACGAGAGTCATTGCTAATTAGCTGGGCGACAAGTATTCGTGGGCGATAAAAATAAACAAAATTTATTCTAGAATTTGAATTATTAATACATATCACAAAAATCAATTAATCCAAGTACATACATACATACCATCATACCGGTTCCCTGTCGAGGTAGGCAGAAAGTGCCAGAACTTTTACACATATTTCACTTTAACCACATCCGTACAGATTGTCATACATCTCCTACAATTTATCTGAATTCTACATTTCCTTCTATCAAAATATCGTACACTTGATCTACCCATGCTTTCTTTGGTCTTCCTCTATAACACCTTCTACTGATATTTGCATTGTATAATTGTTTTGTTAATCTTTATTAATGTATTTGTTCCACATGCCCAAACCATCTCAAAATACTATTCTTTTTCTCCTGGCGAGTTTATTGCCATGTGGCAATCTCTTCCAACTAACCAGAAAGGTGTTTTTATAGGCCCTAATGGTTAACCAGACTGGAATCATATTTAAAAAAATCTGGGTTCCAGCGGGGATTGAACCCGCAACCTCCGGATCGGCAGACAAGTGTCTTACCACCAGGCCACGGAGGTCGTCTTATTATATCATTATCTTATCATTCTTCATCTTAATCAACACATTAGCATTAAGTTAACACTCATTCCTAATCACTTTATTTCGTATTCTGTCATACATTGTCTTCTTAGTGCACACATTTCTATAGCGTTTATTTAGCTTTTTTCAGTCTTTTTATGTCCATTTTTTTCTTCTTTTAATCAAAGTTTATACTAAAATAATGCTTACGACTATATTGTACTGCGCTTTTATAGTACAACAAAAGCGTAATAAACTATTCAGTTTTTTTTTTAAATTGTACCAACGAGAATAGAACCCACAACCCTTGAGCTGGAAAACAGGTGTCTGAATTATTCCCCTTAGTTGTAGAAATCTGTACAATGATTATATTGTTTCTTCCTTAAAGTGCTTTCTTCGTAGTTCTTTAGAATTATTTTATATATTTTTACATTCGCAAATTTTTCATAGACGAATACAAATATAAACCAACATTTGAACACGAAATTTTCGTGATAAAAATAAGTTTTTTTTTATTTCAACTCTGTTTTAAACAAATTTTTAACTTTATTGGTTGTTAATATCAATTAATAAGGATTGATAAACATCGAATCTGTTAATATTTAGCATTAAAAAAAAATTTTGTTACTTGCAACATAACTCATCATGGAATGTGTACTCCTCGACACAGTTGATTCTGACAGCTCTGTACTAATACAGCACCACATTGTTTTTTCCTTGTTTACTAAAGTAAACTTCGATGTAATATATGCATTTGCCAAAGACATAAAGAAATCATTAAATAAAATGACAAGTACACTATATTTCAAAATAAATTAATTAAATTTACCATGACTTGTCAAACATGCACTAAAAAGACTAACGAGCACTCCATTAATTGTTTGAAACGTCAGTTTTTGTACCATCTGAAATGTGTTCATATCACTGGTATTACGGCCATGACTTGTGCAAACAAACAATTCTGACTTTGAACACAATGTAAAAACAGCATAAAGAGGCCGATAGATTATTTAGACCCCCGATCAGGGGAAATAATTTGCGCATAAACTTACGATGATTTTGTAACATCGCCGGCATTTCAAACCACAGACAACAGCCATTTTCAAACAGAGAATGTTTGCAAACAACCATGATAATCAAAATTGCATCAATAATACAGTGGTACAAACATCACGCACAAATTTATTTTTTTATTTAATAGCAATCTATGGCATGGAAATATAATCCTTATTGTCAGTTTCATAATTTTCTCTCATAACGGAAAGTTCACTTTTTTCTGTACAATGGCGACGAGCCTTTTCAGTGGGTAAAATAATATCTTCAATACAACTTCAAAATTTCTTACCCAATGCAACTGATAACTTTTTTTCGCTTTAACAATAATACTATCTAGGGAGGAGGTACAAACAGTGCCTCTGTAAAAACAAAAATCGCCACAACAAACACGAAAAAACATTTATTTTAAAGCTCTAATAAAGACGTCATATTGTGGCATCGATAGGCATTCTGTCACTCCTAAAATATTTTAATTATGAAATCACAATAAGTACAAACGAATCAACTGAAATTCTAGATGAGTTATTTTAATAAATTAAGTAAGAAAATAACAAGCGATATTGATGATAAACTCTACAAGAGTAAATCGCTATTTGAAAAACTTCCCATACAGATTAAATAATTTATGAATAATTATATGATGCGCGAGGCTCTATAGTATCACGATAAAAAATGTATTATGAGAGAATTCAACAAATCACACAACTTTCAGAATTCACTTGTGTTTAGACTAATCAGGATTTTTTTTCAGTGAAAATTACTAGCTTTGAATTTACATTAGGGGTTATGATGAAACACATATTTGTGCATTTTCAAGAAGATCAAAACGACAAAAAAGGATTAATGATGCTGTTATATTTAATAAAGAAGAGCCCTCCCAACCAGATAAAGGCAAGGTAAATTTATAAATAGCCAAAATAAGTTTTGATATTTCACTGTCTTCATTGAAAACTGTACGATTAAAAAGAAGGCTCTAAACTAAGGTATCTTCAAATATCGTTGTACAACAAGCTTGAGACCCTTATAATTTTAAAAAGTTTAATAAAGGAAGATCTAGACGGGGAATGCATTCGTTGATATATGATGAAGCTGTAAAGAAAACAGTTCCGTAAAGTCAAGGGTAAAATTGAGAATTGCAAAAACGCTGGATGCACTAATCTGACAATAGTGTTTTAGCAAGTAGTTTCAACTTATATTGCAAAAAAATGTTGAATGTACAGTGTAGTGATAAATTTCCATTTTGTTACCAACATTTTAAAGGTATTTCGATAAATTTGATCAAAGGATAATATCTGCAACTTTTGTGGATAGCGCCGTACTCGCATTAACAGAGACTTGGCTCAGGTAGGATATATCTTCAAATGAAATGGGATTCGAGGACTATTTTGTATTTCGTTATGAAAAAAAACCCTATTAATATTTATTTGTGATTGTCCATCTCTAAGGAGGAAAAAAGTCATTATTGGTTGTTGCTACATATCCCCAAATGCAAGCTTGAGTATCTACTCAAGTTATATGGAAAAAGTTGAACTAATTGCAACTCATTACTCTATGATTTTATTTAAGTTGATAATTATGACCTGTCGGAGATGACTGCATTGTGGGACATAGCATCGAAAGAAAATTTCCAGTTTTTCTCCTCACTCGTGTAATTTTAACGAAACAAGCAAACTATTGGTGGACTTGTGTTGTTTTTTTTAATGCAGATCAATGTAACAGAGTTAAGAATCATTTTCATAAATTGTTGGATCTGGTCTTTTTATCTGGATAACTACCACCCATGCTTGCTGACAACTCTCCCCTTGACTAAGACAGTACAGCATTTTAAATCGAATATCATTTTCTTAATTACTGTAAAACAGAAATGGCCAGTTTGTTTCATTTTAATGACTTCTCATAATCTTAATAAAATCAATAAGTATTTTTATGATGCAGTGTATTTAGTAATTTAAAGATGTACACATTATAAATATCATTTTTTTATTTTTGATGTACGTTTGCCATATATTGTTTCTGTTTGGTATATATCATATACAATGTTTTTTTTTCGTTTGGATTGTGTGTACAAGTTTTGAAGTTGTTCACTTTATTTTTTGTTAATTTTTGTTGAGTGATATGTTTTGAAGTTTGTTTAATTATTGTTTTCATTTTAATTTTGTTTCTTTTTTTTGTTTTTTGTAATTGAATTTGGAATTAACGAATAAATAAACCATTATTATATACTTACAAATGTTTCAATTACTTCACTTCAAAGAAATATTTTTACATTTTGGTTTTCACCATGTGTACAAAATCAGATTGTATTTCAGACAGTCTATTCTTACTTGTAAAATATCGTGTATACTAGTCACAATATTTTGACTGGTATAGCTCGGCAAATCATAAAACACTGGAGTACACAGCTGTACACAAATATAATATTCGTTCGTTTTGGAAAATTCGATTCGCGTGTCTGATTTTCTGTTTGTTGATATTACCCTTAATGTCAATACCGACAGGACTCCCTGGGCGGCAATGTCCTGCGACTGGACCATGCTTATGAATTTCGTTACATTACACTGAAACACTCTAATCTGGTCCAAAGATAAAATAAAAAAATGTATCTGCTACGTCCATACTTAAACCGCTATATTTTAGATCAAATAAGTATTGAAAGTTTTGAAAAAAAAAACATTGTATGGCAATAGACAGAAGGCTTCAGAAAAGTCGCATGAAAAATGTGAACTAATTAAATTCCTGAAATGATTGGCGTTCGTTATTCGTTAGAATTATTTTGCTCATTTTTATCTATTTTAGCAATTTCTCAAAGAATACTACTCATATAACAAACTGAAACATTTGAATAAGGATTTTTTTATAATCAAAATAGAAATCTTTAAAACCATTCCTCCAGTCTTATTTAGTTTTTGGAAAAACTCAATTATCCTTAACAAACTATATTAACATATTCTTAATTAATGATGAAATATCAACTACACAAAAAATCACCACAAATTCAGAACACATACAGCACGTGAAATTACTAACGTACGAGTACGGTTGACTGGAAAACAAAGAAATTCAAATACAATCAATGAAAATTCAAATCTTCCGCGTTTGGTCCTCACACGCAGTGTGTCTTTTACAACCAGGTTGCAGTGTCCGGTGCTAGGTTGTGTTGCTCCTACACGCCTTCAGAGAACGCTTACAGTGGGCAGCTCTATACGATGTGGTTCATAGTCTATATCATATGCAATGTGACCTATCTAATCATATTTATAATACACCATTATTTTCTAGGTAGGGAAAATCTAGGCAACCCCACTGTCGAGTCACCCATAAGATGTTTTGATAGCTTCTGTCTTTAATGTATTTTCTGCAATTGATGTGTTTTTGAAATGTATTTAAATATATTATGTATGTTACATACTATGTTGCCATCAATTAACCTATATTTTTTTATTTAAGATGCCTGTTTTACGTCACACACCTTCCAACGGGACCGCCATTTATCGGCGATCATCCTGTTGTCAATTTTCTCTAGAGCTGGACGACGGGATTGAAAACAAAATTAATTTATAAACAACTAAGGTAAATGGAAATGGGATAATCTTTACTATTGACAAGCTTTATTTTTTTTAATATCCGCATGTTTCTCGTAGGAGTGTGGAAACAAAATTGGATCAATACGAGTATTTTAGGACTATCAATAACCTTAGAAACAACTCCATTTAATTTTGAAAAAGGTAAAAGGTTTGTTCTTTGTAATAAAAGATTTTATACTTTAAAAATCTTTAAAAAGATTTTTTTTCAATTAAAAAACCAGTGCACTTCAATATGAAAAATAAATCGTATTTTATACTTTCGAAAAAAATCAAAAAGGATATTCATGTTGTCTATCACAACACTTCCTTTTCGACTAAAACAAAATGAGCAAAACACTAGCTTATGTGATTGCGCTGTTCGTGCATTTCCGCTTTGGCCCGGAACTGTTTTGGGTACCTGTCCAGTATCCTGCAGTCAGAATTCATGCAGAGGCGTACTGGAGTATACGGACCATATGGCGCCGCACAGGGGAGCTCACGGAAACAGGGCCAACGAGGATTTGGTGCAATGTGAGCAGGCACAAGGGCAATCAAATCATTGATTTTATGTCCATGGTTATATAGATACATTAGTATATCGGGTCACTCATCCATAGCGATGGAGGATGTGCAGCAGATGTAACATATAGAATTTGTGTGGGATGGATGAAGTTTAGATCAATGACGAGAGTTCTATGTGATCCGAAAATGTCAGTAAAGTTAAAAGGAAAAGTATACCAAACGATTGTCAGACCCGCACTCCTCTATGGTTCCGAATGCTGGACGATGTATAACTCTTACTCTAGGCAACTAGAAACTGCTGAAATGCGCATGCTAAGATGGTCAGCTGATGTGTCCCTAAAAGACAAAATAAAAAGCTCACGCATTCGTGGAAGCCTAGGTGTTACAGACATTAACAGCAAGAAGGAGGAGAGGCTATTGAAATGGTATGAGCACTGTCAGTCAGGCAATCTCCATGGATCTTCCTCGAATAACAACCAGAGGAAGACCAAAGAATTAATGGGTGGTGCAAAAAAATAACCTGATGCAGAGACACGACTTGGGGGACGTAGTCCGGGACAGAAGAGCATACAACCTGAGGACGTGGAGAGCTGACCCCAACAGTCTTCGCAGACAGTGAGTTGGGATGGAGCCAGGGAGAAGAAAGGTTATATAGGTACATGCATCCGATTCATAACCTAACAAAGTGTGATGACATTTCAGAGTTTCGAAACAGAGTTCAATGGCTTAATGCCAAGCAGCTGAGGAACTTTCACATTTTGTCGACATAATTTTTGTGGTTAACAATCCTAATTATTTTTCAAATATTCGCGAAAAATTCCAGTTTCTTTCAGAATACGGACGTTCTCCTCTTCGGTCAGGCGATGAGAAACTCCTTTGCGTACCGACACATCACACCACATTTTCATTTTACACATTATCCAAGCTATTGAAGTCAGTTTCGAAACCATGCAAAAACCAAATTCTAATAACAACATTTTTTGAAAGATGTTCAAATGAAACGAGTGTTCATGAATTTATTTTCTGTCTGCCTTAGATGTATTGTTTAAAAATAAAATTTGATAAAATAATAATCTATTTCATTATAAAATTTTAGAATTATAAAATAAATTTTCATCTTCATCATCACTATCACGCCATCTCTCTATTGGGGTAAGCAAAGAGAATAGATCTCAACTTTAATATGTCCTGGCACACATCTTTCGCTTCTGCAACGCCATACATAATATCTTATTATAAAAGCTTTTCATTATTATCTTTTTCAGAATTTAATTTATAATATCGTGCCACGTGTTTCTAGGTCTAAAACTTTTTGTATCTTCTGTATACTAAAATCAAATGAATCAGGAAAAAAAAATTAATCGACATAAAAACACATAATTAATTGAGAATGCGGATAGTCACCATGTTTAAAAAATATTTCGTGGTGTTAAACGGATTTATTTTTAGATTCATATTTATAAATGAACCTTTTAAATTTAAATTTCTATTTGTAAATAAAATTGTAAAAACAAATACAAATACGAGTATTTCTCTGTCAGAGTAGATAGGGGGGACAAAACGATTAACTTTACTACCATGGTAATCTAATACACATATTTCTTTCACCTCGACTACATCCACACATATATTCGTACTATTCATTTTGTTTATTTGTATTGTATAACACTTTTGTTGTTTATATTACAACCTCGTGGGTTTATTGCCAAGCGACAATCTCTTCCAACTAACCAGAAATCTACGTCATCCTTTACTGTCCAACTAATCATTTACACCGTCCTTTACTGCCCATGCAGTGAGACTCTGGAATAAGTTACAAACCAATATAAGACTCGCTCCGTCCTTGGCATGCTTTAAGAAGCGACTGAAAAAAACTCTTAATTTCTAGTCAGTAAAATAACGTGTTTCATTCCTGATTTTTATTTTCCTTTCCTCTCCACCATCCCTTCCGTTCTTTTTGATTGATGATATCTCATTTTATATGAAAAATAATGTTCGGGTGATTGTCCATCTTTGTCTGGGGTTCGTGTGTATATGCTCATGTATGGGTTTATGGATTCCGTGGGAATGAATAGTCATTTGAATGATTTATGCGACCACGTAACTTGCTTTTTTTCTTTACTTTTGTCCGGTTGGTTGGAAGAGATTGCCGCCTGGCAATAAGCCCACCAGATTGTATTTGCAATAAAAGTGTTAAAGAAATAAATTTGATATGAATTATCAAATACCTTGGCTTTAACTTTGTAGTACTTTACATAAGCCCAATATGTCTAAAGTATATTTCATGACGTAAGTGTTTCGATTATAATTATTAACTCCCCCTTTCAATTTCAGATTCCCGTTCCAAATATTATTCTTTGTCTTGACTCAAATGTTGAGTAATACTCTATAAAGGTCAGTTGTTTTTGTCCGGAAGATTTAGTTTCTTATTTTATGGATATATTTCTGATAGTCTGATGGATTAAATATTTTTAACAAAAGCTTATACATAATCATTATTTTTTTAACATTATTCTCTATTATATTTTTGTGGGATAGTCATGTCTGGTTCTGACCCACTCAAATATCCTCATTGGTGAGCTCTTCAGGCAAATAATGAAGATTCAATGGAATCATGGAAAATCAAATTATGAGGTTTTCAAGAGTGAAAACGAGATTCTGGGGTCGCGTATTTGCCTGTGTTGGTCTGGACTCAGTTCAAATACCTGAATATAGACTCTCGAGAAATATCCTCGTTGGTAAACTGGTGGACTGTAAAATAAAACACGGGGGCAGCGCTATACTTCAAAACATCAATGCTCATCACAACTGGGAACAAACAGCAAAAGATAGACAAATGGCGTATAACTTTTACTTGTTATCAGAAGCTTAATGTATAAAGAAGAAGCAGATAAGCGGCGACTACTGAAATATCCTCATTGGTGAACTGACGGAATGTAAAATAAAGCACGGAGGCAACGCTATACTGCATGAGTCACTTCAAAACATCAATGCTCATCACAACTGTGAGCAAGCTGCAGCAGAAGGGTAGAACTTTTGCTTGTTATCAGAAACTTAATGTAGAAAGAAGAAGCATATAAGCGGCGACTACTAAAATATCCTCATTGGTGAACTGACGGAATGTAAAATAAAGCACGGGGAAAGCGCTTTACTGCATGAGTCACTTCAATACATGAATGCTTATCACAACTGGGAGTAAACAGCAGCAGATAGAGGCAAATAGCGTAAAACTTTTGTTTGTTATCAGAAACTTAATGTAGAAAGAAGAAGCAGATAAGAGAAAGAAGAAGCAGACACGACTACTGAAGCTTCTTGTTCTATATGCAATAGGGTATGCCTTCCACAAATTGGCTTGACTTTATATTCTGCCTTATATTATATTATGCTTGTCACACGTATGGGCATTCATTACTATACACAATGAAAAATGTTCGGGTTATATTGTATGAAATACAAAATTTCCTTGAACTCAAAAGAGGCCCTGTTCTTGAGTTAATGGGGGAGGGGGCATTTCTCCCTACCAGTGTCACACCTGTGCTGCAGACACCCTAAACGGAATCGGATGAGAGCAGTGCGTCCCTTTTCCTGGCCAGGGCTGGCAGCCGCGTGGGAGAGAAACGGGAGATGGGCAGATATTAATATCTTCGATTATACACGTTAGAGTGAACGCTGTGTGAATGGTAAACAGTTCGTGCCTAATTAATTTTATGACTCGAATAGCTGATGCACTTCCTGAATCTGTTCCTGTTCAATGGATACGATAGTCTGTCCCTCGTGGTTGAGTATGATTGTCAACCATCTAATGGATATATCCACATGAGCGTATATTGGTTTATTGTGTGCAAACTGTGGCATTTCAGCGGTTGCTGACAGTATTGACAGACTTCCGAGATGATTCGTAGATAAACTTCAAGATGATCGACAGGTTTAATTTAGTTAAAGTTTTTCTTAAGTTAAAATTGTATATAGCGCAATGTTTGCATTGCTTAATGGAGCTATAAAAATGTACGAATATGATATGCAGCATATAATTTCACTTCAGTTCAGTTCTATCCCACCATCACCCGCGCTGTTAAGGGGCACAAAATAAAGTTTGGTGTACGCTAAATGAATTAAATATATTTTTTTACGAGTGCGACGTTTAGTAAAAGGCAAATGACTCGAAAGAAGGCAAATGACTCGCAGCGCTGTAAAATGACAAACTTGAAAGGCGGCTTGAGGCCTGGAGTTCAAATAACCCAGAAAGGTTGCAGTACTTTTCCAGAAAACTTCGAATGCAAAAAAATTATCCTTTAATTTATATCCAAATATATGGTATGTTCATTCAATCCATAACACTTTTAACAAAACGTATAAAAACATAGAACTTAATACTGTAACGAATAGCATTGTAATTATTTTTCGTCGTTCGTTCGTGATCGTTGCTGGGCCTCGTATTCGTGGATCCCCTCGCCATTCCAACGTCAATTCAATTGCAAATTGAAGCTGTGAATTTTTTTTTCAGTGAGTGAGCCGTTGGACACCTGCAAACTCACCAGTCACACCTCTGTACTGGATCCGATGGCACACCGACGTGTTTTTTTTTTATTCTTGAAAAAATAGATATGACCGAAGTCGTAGGTACTCTTATACCTCCGAATACAACGTAGAAAAAATGCCTGTATCATTCGAGGTGAGTAACACAGCGCGGGGTTCGAACAAACATTTCCTTTCATTATCCTTAAACGAATTCCTTTCCTGTAGTCTTACAATTATTATTTACAAATTAATTATTTATTTTTATATTTGAATTTTATTTTTATAAAATCTGTCATGAATTCAAAGAACTTTACGTATCCTAAAAAAGCTAGTTGGCTGGAAGAAGTTATTGTATAGCTGTAAGTCCGCCAGGTGTTCTATTTAAAAACATGTTCATAAAGGAATAAATATTTTAAATAAAGAATATTTCTTATCGATCTTTCAAAAATTATATAAAAACCCACCATACACCAAAACTACAATGCCATTTCTAAAAACGCTGAATATGACAGAATTTTATGGACATTTTACGGATTTAGACGAAAAATCCAGTCTCAAGTAATATGTGTCATCCAATGAACTTTATTTTCTACCCAAATTTCCTTTCACCACGCGACGGACAAAAAACCGTGTATTGGCATAACATCCTCTCAAAGAAACGATGATCCTTTTAAAAAAAACCGATGCTCCCTTCCGATTAAATAACCTCCTTGTATCCTTTGGTCGGTATTGATTCGTGATTGAAATTGAATCCCCTCTCCACCCTCTTCAGTTCTGGACAGAAGTTTAACCCTTTTTTACCCGTGTCACATATCTTTTTCAACAAGCATCAACTTACAGGGAATAATTTGAGTAGATACATTCAAACTTCCCTTTCTGAAAAGGAGAAATCCAAAATCAATGTTCCTTCAAGTGCCGGGTTTCTGGCGAACTGTTCGAAGTATCTTCTCATATATCTTCCAACAGAAAAACACTTATCAATTATGTAATATTGAAACATTCTTTATTGGCTTTTTTTTTCTTACGTTTGGTTTCTCTTTCACGTCGGATCTTCAGGTATTACGAGGCATATCCAGAAAGTAAGTGTACTGAATTTTTGTAGGTTACAATTTTTTTTATTTAAACAAAAAAATTACGTGGTTACCGTAGTATATATGTAAGCTATTTTTCGACATAGTCGCCATTCCTCTCAATGCAGGTGGTGAAGCGGGGTATCAACTTTTTGATGCCTTTCCCGCCAACCCCTCCATCCACTTCTCCACCTCCTCCTTTACCTCCTCGTCGGTTGTAAACCTTTTTCCACCCATGTGCAGCTTCAGGGAGGTAAAGAGATAATAATCTGAAGGTGCTAGGTCAGGGGAATGCGCGGGATGGTTCAGGACATCCCATTTAAACGAGGCGAGCAGTTCCTTCGTGGCGTTGGCCGTGTGTGGTCTGGCATTGTCGTGCAGCAGGCAGACTTCCTTTGTCAGCATGCCTCTCCTCTTGTTCTGAATCGCCCTCCGCATTTTTTTTAGGGTCTCACAGTATCTTGCAGAGTTGATGGTCTCCCCTTGAGGCATATATTCAATTAAAATTATGTCTTGACAGTCCCAAAACACGGATGCCTTGATTTTCTTGGCTGAAATTGTGGTTTTGAACTTTTTGGCGGAGGTTGAAGAGGTGTGACGTGACCATTTTTAAACTCGCGACACCACTTGTACACACTCGTACGATTCATAGCTTTATCACCATATGCAGTTTTCACCTCATTATAAACCTCAACCGGAGGTTTTCCCTTCCAAACGAGATAACGGATGACGCCGCGTATTTCGCACTTGGCGGGAGATTGGATTGGCATTTTTCACGAAACGTGTTGTCGCGTCGACACTTCTCAACGTACTGACCTCGAACCGGTCTCGTTGCGGAGGGAAAGGGTCAGGCTACACGGAAGTGTAGCCAACATGTCGAAAATAAAATCCATCCGGTCGTGAGAGCCTCAGTACACTTACTTTCTGGATACGCATAGTATAATAGAGCTTTTGGTATAAGTAGTTCTGCGGCGTGGAATGGTTTACATATTAGTGTTAAATATATGGGTGGGTGTGAAACTTTAAAAAACACTTGATATACGATTATGATTTTTTTAATCTGACAATATAAGTGGATTCGATTCTGTTAGAGAGCCCTTGAGCTTTTCTAAACTGAACTACATAAATTAAGAGCTTATATCTAAACTGAGCTATACAATTTGTCTTCTTCTTATTATTATTATTTTCATCCATGATGCAGCCTCAATAGTAGCCAGATGAATATCTTCTAGTTCTCCAAAAAAATAACACATTGGACACTCCTCAACGATACGAGTATGACCATTCCACATGAGCACAACGGGAGTTCAAAGAAGTCCGACTTATGCCAAGCGTATGCAATGCAACCGTTGCCACTCCTAAGATGATTCAGGATACACCAAAATGTTTGTGTTAGGTCAAATTTTTGGAAAATCACATTGAAATCATTCCTTGAGATTTGCGAATGAGGGTATATTTGATTTTACTAACTACATGAAAAGTTCACATTCCTCTCAGCCAATCGTTGTCTCTTGATCTAGAAAGGTCGGCAGGATCTTAGACGAGTTGAAGGGAAGCATGAAACACTCAAGTACATTGGTAACGTGTCATTAAGACACCTTTTGTTACTGGCTCATTTAGGCGTATTCACGTCTTATCTGTCAATTAACTAATGAATACAAAACTTCGAGCGTATGCGATTATTAATTGATTTAGTATTTTTATTGCAATACTAGCTGTACCCGGCCACGCGTTGCTGTGGCTCAGTCTGGTTAAATGGAAAAGAAAGAAAAGAGAAAGCGCACGTTTCTAATATGTTTAATTTCACAATGCTTGTGGGTATACAATATTATTGACGTCTTTCAGCTACTCTCAGCCTGTTGGGTTCATTCTGTTAAAAACGAAGCAGATCTGAAACTGCAGAACGCGATCGCCGTGCTCGCAACCGTGCATCCTCAAGTCTGGCTGCACGTCGCTCTGCTGCTTGCAAAAAAAATAAAATCAAGAAATGAAAGCTATTGTAACGACACAGATTCACAAAAAATGGCGCTAATATAAAATATTTAGTAAAACGTATGTTGCTTTTACGTCCAACAGATGGTGCTGTTTTTCAACACGCGCGTTTTTGAATGCAACGAAATCAAAATGAAATTAAATCGAAATTTATATTGCATGTGTGGCCGTTACGTTCAACAGAGGGCGCTTCCATTATATCGTTTGTTTTATATACTTTTTATATACAACTGTATATAAAAAAAAAGTATATATAAACATGCGCGTATTCAAATGCAACCTTTTGTCAAAATTTCAAAGCAATCGGTGAAGAACTTTCGGAGATTTAAGATTTTTAACGTACGAACATTTACATTTTAATTATATAGATTCCGATTTTTTAACAAAATGATACAACACTTAAATGTTAAAAATTTAATTACGCAATAAACTTAAATTAAAGTGTCTTTCATCTTGTTTCACATCAAAAGATGGGGGAATATATTATTATTGTATTAAAGTTTAATGAGGGCTGGTCGTTCAAAAGCTAGGGGTTTTCAACCTGTCAGGATGTTCGGCTCCATTCATGTTCTTGAAAATATTTTGCTTTATAAGCTTGGTAAGCAACGTATTGAATGTACTCGTAGTTTGACAATGCTTTTGAAAAACAAAACAGACCTCTCACTTCAATTTAAGTTTACTGTGTAGGTTTTTTTCACATTTGAGCGTTAAATCATTGTGTTTGAATGTGCGATTATTTTTGTTTTTATTAGATCACATTCTCATATAACAAACTGACTTTTATATAACTATTACGTAAAATGTATATACCTTTCACATATGACAGCAAATAAAAATATCTTTATGCCATATGATCTGTGAAGCAATTAATGTCACTGATAATATTGGCAATCTCTTTGATTATATTCACTTTGTTAACTTATGTAACAAACAAGCTCAGATAACTTTCATTTGCTCGTAAAAACAAATAGATACCTATTCTCCGAGTTCTAGACAAAATCACAAAGCTTACAAATGTCTGTTTGCTAACATTCGACTGAAATTGAAATGACGATAACATAAAAAAAATACCTTTTTTTAATCAATGTTCAATAAACACGTCTCTTCATTTAAAACTTTAAGCCATTTTTTTTTGTGTGTCCCCATATACGAGTATGTTACCTTTAATTTAAATAAATAAAAGTAGCACTTTCTTTAGTATTTTTGCTAATTCGGTCCTTGTCGTCGTTGAAAGCTAGCATACTATTCCAACATCAATTCAGTTCAAAAGCGAAGCTGTGCCATGGAATATATGTTTTTTTCTTCCTTTCTGCTCTTTTAGTGAGTGAGCTGTCGCTTACCAGCAAACTCACCAGCCACATCTTTGTACTGGATCCGATGACACACCAAATTGAGACAATCTTAGCACACCGGCATGTTTTTTCTTTAAAAAAAAGAACAAAGATGACCAAAGTCATAGATATCCATAAGGATCCTTCCGAATACCAGACGAAAAAAATTCCTATGTCATTCGATGGGAGTAGCATAGGACAGGGTTCGATCCGGCAATCTTTCGCAAGTCCAGTGCGTTACCGCGCGGCCATGCAACTCAGATAATTTGATATTGCACTGTTTCCCGGTCATCACGATCACCTCAAGAGCGCTTCCTTATTACCCAACATGGAATAAATTGTGTTAAAGGCCTCCACTAATAGGTTAGTCAAAAAGTTTTGAAAGCGACATCTATGGAGCAGTAGAAAACCAAAATTTCTACGCCATTTTAATATTTCATCTTTCATAAGAACGTACTCAAAATGTATTTTTTAACAATGGAAAAATACGAATATCGTGCAGTGATTAAATTCTTTGTTTTGGAAGGTTTATCGGCTACTGAGATCCATGCAAAGATGGTGAAAGTATTAAAGGAGTCTTCTCCTTCATTTTCAGCCGTTCACCTATGGGTTTTGGAGTTTAAGCGTGGCCGTACAAGCGTTGAAGACGATCCACGCTCAGGACGTCCAAAAAGTGCATCAACACCAGAAATCATAGCGAAAATACAGGATATGGTTTTAGAAGATCATCGATCGACTGTGGATGTGATAGCTGACACCATAGACATCTCACATGGAACAACATGGTATATTTTAGCTGAAGTTTTGGGTTTCAAAAAACTGTGTGCACAATGGGTGCCGCATTTGCTAACAATGCAACAAAAACACGTTCGAATGCGACTTTCTGAGCAACATTTGGAGCAATTTCGAAAGGATAAAAAGGATTTTCTGCGTCGATTCATCACCATGGATGAGACTTGGGTCTACCACCATGATCCTGAATCAAAACAAGAGGCTAAGGAGTGGTGTGAACCAGGCACTTTGGCTCCGAAGCGAGTTCGTGTCCAGAAATCGGCCAAGAAGGTGTTAGCGTCAGTTTTTTGGGATGCAAAAGGAATTTTATTGATAGATTATCTCCAAACTG
The DNA here is from genome assembly GCA_949825065.1 of Odontocerum albicorne. Classification (NCBI taxonomy): domain Eukaryota; kingdom Metazoa; phylum Arthropoda; class Insecta; order Trichoptera; family Odontoceridae; genus Odontocerum; species Odontocerum albicorne. The sequence goes on along the minus strand of OX463842.1, from coordinate 5,235,598 downwards.
GTAAGACAATCAACTCTGATTATTATTGTGACCTTTTGGACAAGTTGGATAAAAAAAATTGTGAAAAAAGACCCGGTTTGCAGATAAAAAAAAATCATTTATCATCAAGACAATGCACCTGCTCACACAGCTCAAAAAACCATCGCGAAAATCAGTGAATTGGGGTACGAATTGTTGCAACATCCACCCTATTCGCCAGATTTAGCTCCCTCTGACTTCTGGCTGTTCTCACACCTCAAAAAATTCCTTCGTGGAAAGCATTTTTCATCAAACGATGAGGTTATAGCCGTCGTATAGGAGTATTTTGCAGGCCTTCCAGAAAGTCACATCCGTGATGGGACAACAAAGTTGGAAGATCGTTGGACCAAGTGTATTGATCTTATGGGAGACTATACTGAGCAATAAAAGTGATTTCCCCCCAAAAAACATGTATTTTCATTTCCGCTTTCAAAACTCTTTGACTAACCTAGTATATTCACTGATTTCATCAAAATAAGTATTTAATTATCTATTACAACTTATTGTTTATAGTTAAGGCATTAACGTTGTGGAGGTTTAAAGACATTGTAATTTATTTTTATCAAACACTGTTTATTCCACTTTTTTGTAACAGCAAAACCCTACCGGTTTCAAGGCTTTCACCTCATCTTCAGGGGAGCACAAACAAGACTAAATGTTGTTCGAACTGGTACCGATATACACGTTTCAACGGTTGGGGGCTGAGGGGTGAGGGAGGCCTGGGACGATTCCGGCCAAAAGCGGAGAGATTTTTGGGATATAACTGTTCACCAGATGTTCGGATCGATTTACTTACTTAAAAATTTCTAGGGCCTCTATTCTGTCCCATTTATTTCCGTTACTAATGATATGTAAGAATTTGGCATCATCGATAGAAACTGAAGATGAGGTGAAAGCCTTGAAACCGGTAGGGTTATACCGTTACAAAAAAGTGGAATAAAGAGTGTTCGATAAAAATAAATTACAAAGTTACAACTTATGTAGACTTATTTAAAATAAGTTAAAACTTTTTAAACTAAATAATAATAGAATACGTATCATATATTATACAGATCATCTATTTTACATACTTAATCATAAAATTACTCCATTGACGTTATATTCCTGGAACTTGCTTTAGCATCGACATTCTGGTGTCACGTGCTCGCTTACGTTGGTCTGGACACGTGCCTGAGTACAGACTTCCAAGAAATGTCCTTTTTGGCGTGCAGGCGGAAGGCAGAAGAAAACACAGGAAGCAGCGTAAGAAATACTCGTATAAGGACGTAGTACTTTGTACGCTTGAAATCATTATTGATCAATCACGCACAACTGGGAGCCAACAGCAGTAGATAGAGTCAAATGACATAGAACTGTTGCTAGTTATCAGGAACCTAAAAGAAAAAGAAGGCGCAGACAAGCTGCAAGTATTGAAATCTCTTTGATATATATTCAACAAGATATGCCTACACAAATTGGCTTGCATAATCATGTCCGGTAAGACCAACATCAAATACTCTGATCCCCCACTTTGTATTGTGTCTTATTTTATACTTGTCACGGATAAAGGGAATTTTATTCATTCTTGCAACTTTAGCGTGATGCTTAACTTGATACGTCGTGATGATTTTGATATGTCTTGTATTTAAAATAAATACAAAACTCAGGAATGCGGATAAAAGTGAGAGTGAATAATCAATGAACGGTCGAGTTAATAATAATCTTTATTTGTCTACAAGTAGGTATTTTATAGTTGTAAGTTAATGCACCCGCGATATATACTTTGTCTCACTCCTGCGCGTGCCCTAGTATAACGGGTAGGATATTTATTTGCCGAGACGGCGAGACAAAGCGTAAATACTATTTTTGAGTACACATTGTTGACGTTTCTAGTATGTGACAATTGTAGATTGTTCAGAGGTTGATTCATCGGTCGTTGACCCTGTATGTTTACAATTTATTTTGACAACAAATTATGTTTGACAATTATTTATTTATTTAGGGACGTAGGTATCCTACAGAACCAATTTACCGCGTAAATGGAGGGATTACTGTTAATTTTTCTTTTAATCATCAAATATCGAGAACATTCCAACGATTTCATTACCTCTTGAATCTTCGAAAAGACTTTAGTTTCACTTTATGGTGCCATATTTTATGTAAAAAGAAATAAAATAAGTAAATAAAACACTTATTTTATATTTTTGTGTTCACCACTGGTTTATTTTGAGTTTACTAAGATAAACGTTTATCTTCACCTGATGATGAAGACGGAGGTGTTCAAAACCGGTATTAAACTCAAAATAAACCAGTGGCGAACACAAAAATATGAAATAAGTGTTTTATTTATTGACTTTATTACCGTTTGTTTAAATCATTATTTAACGTAGATATGCGTATAAATTTGAATGTAGCATATTTTTTCACGCTTATAATGTGACTAGGATTTTAAAATCTCTCCGTAGTTTTCCTAAAACGATCTCATTTTAAATAAAAAAATAAATATAGGTTTATTGACAGCAACATAGTATGTACAAAATATATTTAAATAACACTTCTAAAACACATAAATTGCAGATAATACATTAAATACAGAAGCTATCAAAAGGTCTGGGCTCATCTAATAACAGCCCCTCGGCCAAGATACACCCCACCAATATAGGGCGAACCCAGCCACGGGGACACCGGATGTTTTTCAGCCCACACCCTATTTTCAAAAATATTTAAAGAAAACAAACATATTTAATTTCGTATTCCTATATTTTCCCTTCCGCGTGGTTTCAAATGTCAATAAAATTATGTGACATCGTTATCACAGTCAAAAATGAGGAAATAAAAGTTTGTAAAGCGAAGAAACGTGAAACCCGATTGTAACTAACGAGCGTACAGGTGACGCTTTAGTGTGCCTACACGATGTAGTAGAATAAGCATCTCACGGGTGTCTAGTGGTGGTAACATATACGTCACGACCTGTCATTGTGATGGGAACATATTATTATTATCTTGCGACTATTTCACGCTCAAACGAATCGATAAATTCTACAAGCAGGAACAAAAACAGCTTAGGCACACCGCCGGCGTACCCCAGTTTCCCAGGAGTTTAATGATGCGTGTAAACCGGCCGATCATCCGTACAAAGATACCCCGATATAGCAAAATGGCGGACCAAGAAAGGAAAAAGGCCGACATCACACGGATATAATATTATACACGGAACGTGAGTATGCAGGGTGTCTATTGTAGTGGAAACATTTCAAAATATCTGTATTTCCGTTGAATAATCATAACGCTCGATATTTTAAATAGAATTTTTGTTTTATTCAAATCGCACATTTCAATCGTTTATATTATATTGAAATAACGTCCATTGCTGATGTTGCCAGTGAGTAGTGCGCAATCACACTTTTCAACCGCGTTTCACCTTTTTATAGATGTTTTTCATGTGGCATTAAACTCCTTCTGGGGAAAATTATTTTTCTTATTGTAACATTTTTAATATTATTATTAATTTTTTTAAGATTGTAGGGATCCACGGTCGCCGCTGAATATTGTCGCATACATTCGTATTCGTATTCGTGACAATATTCAACGCCGCTGAATATTGTCAAGTCCAAAGATCACCCGCCGGCCAGTCATCCCGTAGCGAGCGGACCGCACTACATACTAGAGAGATAACGCACCACGCTGTCTCGCCGGTTCCGTAAATAGATTGTTACCTACAATACTACAATTGACCATTTCTGCATTCACAGAAGCGAGATAGAAGCATATCGCGAGCGCATTCCCGCGCCCATTCTGAAATGTTATAAATACCTACGTACTATCAAAATAAACGATTCACTCTCTTTCCGCATTGCGATCTAACGTGTTTTATTTATTTATCAACAATTATAATCATCATATACCTTTAAGGGACATTTCCCTAAAAGATATATAACATACATATGTGTAAATGTTTTATTTAGAATGTTTTACTTTTTTTTCAAATGTTGTTGTATTCATAAACTTCTTTTCAAATGTTGTTGTAATCATAAACTTATGTTGAAGACATGATCTTGGAAACAGTTAATAATTATGAAAAAAACTATTTAATCGGAAGAATTTGCTTTTAAGAAATAAATCCACCAGACGTATTTGCATGAAAGTATTACTTTCGTTTTTTACATTCATTTATCTTTTTTTATTATTGTTAATTGTATTGAAATATACTTTTGTTACACTCACCTCCATTGTAACTAGGTTTTGTTACACACATGTCACACTCAAAATCCCACTATAGCATAATATACCTCTAAAATACATACAGACGTTACCAGCATGCATTCCGACTACCATAAATTACCTGACCTAACCCTTACTGCCGTTGAATCAACAACAAATTAATAGTCACTACCTTCATATCCTTATACCCAACTTGTGTTTTTTTGTAATATTTTTATTTGTCAATAATAATGGGTTCGAATCCTGAATTACAGGGCCCCATAGGAGAGTCTGCACTCTAAACGGCACTATAAATATTGCTCTTTATTATTATTATTACTATTGAGAATAGAAGTTCCACCACCTGGTTACTATGATAATGACCTTCATGTTACGAAAGGATTTTTTTATTTATATTTATTTTAAAACTTCTTAAATTATTTTTTTTAAACAACCAAGTTGTCAAAATGAACCTCCACCAGGACGAGTCACCTGGTTTAGGATGCCTCTTGTTAAAATGATACCCGTCAAAGTTTTCCAACAAATGTAAATTTATACCCCAAAGAATAATATTTCCACCCCCGGCCGCTACCACCCTAGCCCCGTAACGCTGCCAATATGGGAAAGCGGGGAAAGTAAGGAAGTTTTTCCACTTACACCTCACAGTGCGGCTTCTCAGAGGCGGGAAAACTCCTCTCTGGTTCGTAAAGACAAATATCCTCACTCGTACTTTAGAATGCTTTTTCCTTCTACATATTTATATCGGGGAAATCTGCTTTACTGTGCCATATTTTGCATAATTTTGCCATTTTATTTGGCTCTTCTAAAGATGTAAGGAAAGTTTTATCAATTAATTATCATCGTCATTGTTTGTATAAAGTCTTTCAAAATGTTGTACCACGTGGTTGGACTTATGGTGCCAACGTTGCAGTTTTCATATTCAGGGGTTGTTTGTAGTTCACTTTGTCATAAGTGGATGCACCCCGGATGACGTTTGGCCTATATTCGAATCTCACCCGTAACATGAGTGTGTAGAAACTACTGTCGTCGCTGAAATATTGTCAACACACACGGTCAACGACCGACGAAACGACCTTTGAATATGTCCAAAGGTCGCATACCAAAACATTGAAATTGTTTACCCACAAATATTATTTACGATACATTCCACAGTAGAAAGAGAACGCATCACGCTGTCTCGCCGTTTTCGCCAACAAATTGTCTACCCACAATATTATTTGCGATGCCTGCAATATTTCAATCGACCATCTCTGCACGCACAGAAGCGAGATAAAAATATATTGCGGGCGCACTCCCGCGCCCATTCTGAAATGTATAAATACCCACTTACCGATAAATAAAGCATCATTAATTATTATTTATTATTCATTGATTCATTCACTCTCTTTTTCCGCATTGCTAATTGACGTATTTTATTTAAATACCAAACAATCAAAATCATCATGGCGTCCTAAAAGGACATCCGCTAAAAGTGCATGGGTCCGTCACACTGGAGAACAAACGCGTAGCTTCCACAAAAGTTGAAGTCATCTAGTCATCGTTTCGGTTTGACTATGGGGTACCGTGCTGATTTGAGTTGAAATTCATCGTCCCTGTTAATATTGTTTGGATATTTATAGATTTATTTTGCCTCATCAGGCGTAACGACGTTTTACTTTGCTGAGTATTTTGCCAACTCTTTCACAATCTCCCGGTCCAATTCCTGCTTGTCTTAACATAATAGCTCAATCTGCTTTCTTCACTCTTGTAGTGACCTGCTGGTCATATTTGCATAAGGACACTCGTTTCTCCCATTGTTATGCCACTGCGGCTAAGACCTTTCTATTTAAGCTAAAAGCCCTTCCAAATTCCGAGTTTTTCAAATTTTGTATTTCTTACTCTATCTAGAAGAAAAAACTAATTTGGTAGATAAAATTATGACTTGTGTTGCGTTACATCATTATAGAAATACATTTTTTTTTTTATTAAAACTTTTCCAGAGAAATGGATTTTTTTGTCAAACGGCCAAATAGTAGGTATGAGATAACAAAACATAAAATTTAATAAGGAAAGAATGAGACCGAAGTGTATGAATGTACTTATAACACATCTCATCATTGCCGGGCCTCGCAGTCGAGGATCCCCTCGCCACTCCAACGTCAGTCCTGAACCGTTCTCCCACATCGATCGTGTGATCTTCTGTGAGAGAACAATCCGATTCTGGATGCGCACTCCCTCCCACAAATGCCACAGACATATGGACCCTGCTGAGCCGCGAATGAGCACATCTACAAAGTGTATGAATGTACTTAACTTAACACAGCTACAAACTATATTAATGTACTTATAACACAGCTACAAAGTATATGAATGTACTTAACTTAACACAGCTACGAAGTATATGAATATACTTATAACACTGTTACAAAGTATATGAATGTAACATACTTATAACACAGTTACAAAGTATCATACGAGGCATATCCAGAAAGTTAGTGTACTGAATTTTTGTAGGTTACAATTTTTTTTAGTCAAACAAAAAAATTACGTGGTTACCATAGTACATATGTAAGCTATTTTTCGACATAGTCGTCATTCCTCTCAATGCAGGTGGTGAAGCGGGTAATCAACTTTTTGATGCCTTCCTCGAAGTAGTTTCCCGCCAACCCCTCCGTCTACTTCTCCACCTCCTCCTTTACCTCCTCGTCGGTTGAAAACCGTTTTCCACCCATGTGCAGCTTCAGGGAGGTAAAGAGATAGTAATCTGAAGGGACTAGGTCAGGGGAATGCGCGGGATGGTTCAGGACATCCCATTTAAACGAGGCGAGCAGTTCCTTCGCGGCGTTGGCCGTGTGTGGTCTGGCATTGTCGTGCAGCAGGCAGACTCCCTTTGTCAGCATGCCTCTCCTCTTGTTCTGAATCGCCCTCCGCATTTTTTTAGGGTCTCACAGTATCTTGCAAAGTTGATGGTCTCCCCTTGAGGCATATATTCAATTAAAATTATGCCTTGACAGTCCCAAAACACGGATGCCATGATTTTCTTGGCTGAAATTGTGGTTTTGAACTTTTTGGCGGAGGGTGAAAAGGTGTGACGTGACCGTTTTTAAACTCGCGACACCACTTTTACACACTCGTACGATTCATAGCTTTATCACCATATGCAGTTTTCACCTCATTATAAACCTCAACTGGAGGTTTTTCCTTCCAAACGAGATAACGGATGACGCCGCGTATTTCGCACTTGGCGGGAGATTGGATTGACATTTTTCACGAAACGTGTTGTCGCGTCGACACTTCTCAACATACTGACCTCGAACCGGTCTCGTTGCGGAGGGGAAGGGTCAGGCTACACGGAAATGTAGCCAACATGTCGAAAATAAAATCCATCCGGTCGTGAAAGCCTCAGTACACTTATTTTCTGGATACGCATAGTATATAAATGTACTTAACTTAACACAGCTACAAAGTATATGAATGTACTTATAACACAGATACAAAGTGAATGAACGTACTTAACTTAACACAGCTACAAAAATCCAAACAAATATATAAACTTAAAGAAATATTTTGTCAGAATGTTTAACAAAATATTGAAGGTATTCAAAATGCCATTTACCTTGAAATATATCCTAGCAACATAAAATCCCCTTTCAATGTTTGACGTATTTTCATCTGATATCTTAAAATGTTACTTGAGAAACCTTTTTCATAATGATTTACAATATATCAGTTTCAATAAATCAATATTCAGAATAAATGCTTAAACTTTTTATACAAGAGTAAACCAAATTGTTTTTTTTTTTTTCCTTAAAAAAAATAATATTCAAGTTTGTCTTTCTAAATAATAAAGAGAACAAAAACCACCATAAGTTAAAATAGCACACCAATGATTAGTGTGCTATTTGAATTAATAGTGATCATTTAATTGTGTGTTATTTTAATTTAAAAAAAACATTTAAAATAAAAATTAATGGTCTGGAAACTCTGCTGAATAGCATAATATTGTATTCGTCGTTGCTGGGCCTCGTAGTCAAGGATCCTCTTGCCATTCCAACGTTAATTTAGTCGGAAAACGTTGCTGGGCTTCGTAGTCGAGGATCCTCTTGCCATTCCACCGTCAATTCAGTTGGAAAGCATTGCTGGACCTCGTAGTCGAGGATCCTCTTGCCATTCCAACGTCAATTCAGTTGGAAAGCGTTGCTGGCCCTCGTATTCGAGGATCCTCTTGCCATTCCAACGTCAATTCAGTTGGAAAGTGAAGCTGTGCAGTGGAGTTTTATTCTCTTTTTTGCCTATTTCACATTTTAAGACTGAGTAAGCCGTTCCACGCCAGCAAACTCACTGGCCAGACCGCTATACTGTATTCGATGGCACACATGAAGTGAGACGATCGGAAGACACCGGCAGGTTTTTTTTTTAAATAATAAATATGACCGATAACATAGGTATTCTTATACCCTCGAATACTAGACAGAAAAAATGCCTATTTTATTCGAGTGGAGTAAGTAACTGGAATCAGTTACAAACCAATATAAGACTCGCTCCGTCCTTGGCATGCTTTAAGAAGCGACTGAAAAAACTCTTAATTTCTAGTCAGTAAAATAACATGTTTCATTCCTGATTTTTCTTTTCCTTTCCTCTCCACCATCCCTTCCTTTCCTTTTGATTGATGATATCTCACTTTATATGAAAAATAATTTTCGGGTGAATGTCCGTCTTTGTGGGGTTCGTGGGCATGTTCTCACGTATATGTTTATGGATTTCGTGGGGATGGATAGTCTTTTGAATTATTTATGCGACCACGTACTTTTGTCTGGTTGGTTGGAAGAGATTGCCGCCTGGCAATAAGCCCTCCATATTGTATTGCAATAAAAGTGTTAAATAAAAAATAAATAAATAAGTAGAAAAGCGCAAGGTTTGAACCGGCGACTTTCCGCACCGAAGTCCAATCCGTTACCGTGCGGCCTTGCACTTCATAATTTACGATCGGGCAATTAAAGATTTATTTGCGTATAATCGTAAATACATCATACATCATTGAAATAGTACTTTTTTTTATTAAGTTTATATTTTCTATTGATTGGATTTTCATCAATCATTGGTGTGCTATTTTAAGAACAAACCATTAAAAATAAAAATTAAGTTCTTAAAACCACGAAAAATAGTATAGTAGACGATGGGGCAATTAGAGATTTCTTTGCATGCTAATAAATCACACATCATTTTACATTTTTGTGATCCACTAGACGCTACAGAGAAGCGAACTTTCAGGAGTCTTCATATGAACATCATTCTTAATTGCGTTCAAGGGAGAGTAAAAAAATCATTGTATAACTCAGAATACCCTTTTATCTTAATTTTAATTTGTCTCTCTTCCTTATCCTTCACGAATTCCTTTCATTTTGTCCTAACATTATTGAGAAGAGAATACGCATTTTTCTCAATCTATATAAATAAAAATGTAAATGTTCGTATATTAAAAATCTCTAATCTCCGAAAGTTCTTCACCGATTGCTTTGAAATTTTGACAAAAGGTTGCATTTGTATACAAGCATGTTTACATATATTTTTTATATACGGTTGTGTATAAAAAAGTATATAAAACAGATGAAATAACGGGAGCGCCCCCTGCAGCGACACACGCAAACTAAACAATTCTCATTGACAGTTATGTCACATTGCATTTTCGACGTTTCGGATTCTTTCATTTCGTTTTTTGTCTTATTTTTCATTGCTTTGTTTGTCTTATTTTTCATTGCTTTGAAATTATGACAAAAGGTTACATTCGTATACAAGCATGTTTATATACTATATATTTTTTTTACTATGTTTATATACTATACAGTTGTATTTCAAAAAGTATATAAAACATACAAAATAATGGGAGTGCCTCCTGTTGAACGTGACGGCAACACAGGCAATATAAATTTCGACTTATTATTTAGAATATTAAATATTAAATAATAAATAATTAAATATTAAATAATAAATATTAAATTTTCAAATAGTTCGTGTTCAAAAACCAGACTGAGCCACAGCAACGCGTGGCCGGGTACAGCTAGTATTAAATAAATATTCTCTTGTTAAATCGGTCACGGATTAAAACAACTTGAGGTATTAAAAATAACTCGTCTGGTTGGGAAAAAATGCTGAATAGGAATAAACCTGCTAATATATGAAGAACACAGAGTGTTTAATCATTTTATATTTAAATATTATCAAATGCAGAAGACAAGTAGAAAACATTTGGTAAGCAAAGTTCAAAGTTGAACTTCGTTGAAAACCGTTGATTAATCGTTTTTCAGGAAGACCACCCAAAAGGTGGCGAGTTAGCTCACAGTATTCCCATGAAAGATTATATTTTACCAATATTTGTTTTGTTTCCTTTTCATGTTTATGTTTCCCTTTCCCTGGTAGAGAAATAAGTACCGGATTTTCTAATCTCAACACCTTTGACTCTTCTACATCCATACACTTTCTCATACAACTCCTACAATATCTACAACTTTCTTTTCGAAATATCATTCACTTGATCTGACATTGCTACCCTTGGTCTTCCTCTTTCACACCTTTCACTCACATCTGAATTACATTTTTTATGTTAGTCTTTCTTCATTCATTCCACATGCCCAAACCATCTCAGAGTGCTCTTCTTCGTCTTACTCAATACATTAGACTCAAGATCATATCAATCCCTTACCACTTGATTTCATATTCTGTCATATATTGTCACATCTTGTATTATTATTAATGCACGTATTTCTACACCATTTATTCGTCTCTTATCCGTTTATTTTCACGTTCACTTTTCCCTCCCATACATAAATATGAACACTAAAATACTGTTGTTGACTATCATTTTAGTTGATTTTAATATTTTTCTAGGATATATGTTTAAGTGCCTTTGACTTTATTTCCTATCACTACACACTGTTCAGTATACCTCTTAACTCTTCCAATATCTAAGAAAATAATACTCGTGTTAACGTGAGCAAAGTTAAAAGAAAACACAATTTTGTGAATCTTATATTTACAAGTAACCCCAAACTTATATTTACAAGTAACCCCAAACTTGTATTTACAAGTAACCCCAAACTTATATTTACAAGTAACACCAAACTTATATTTACAATTAACCCCAAACTTATATTTACAAGTAACCCCAAACTAAATATTAGTCAGTGTAAAGTAACCTTGGTTAATACCGTCAGACATCAAATAGTTTTAAATAGATTTAGTGCAAAGTAGTTTTAGAAATAAAAATATGACATAGTAAAATAATAAATCCTTAAATAACTCTTTTGAGCTTAATTTGCAAAAAAATGTTTTTAAATCGGGAAATATGGAAAGAAAAAAACTATCCGTAACATGCACTCGACTCCATAAAAATATCCGTAACATGCACTCGAATCCATAAAACTATCCGTAACATGCACTCGAATTCATAAAAATATGCGTAACATGCACTCGAATCCATAAAACTATCCGTAACATGCACTCGAATTCATAAAACTATCCGTAACATGCACTCGAATCCATAAAACAGCACATTCGCATACTACTTCATTACAGGTATATAGTATGGTATCAGTATTGTGAGGTGACCAAAAGATACGTAAAAATCATGATAGATTTCACGAGTTGGTGAAAAACAAACTTGGCTAACTCCATCGCACGTCAAACTTAAATCAAATTATTATTCTTCCAGTAAGCAAACTCAATATAGTATATATATTTTCTTTGCGAAGTATATTATTAATACCCATTTTAAAAACCTTTTTTCAAGTGACTTAATCATTTTATCTGTATTTTATTTATTTATTTAACATTTTTATTGCAAATACAATCTGGCGGACTTATTGCCAGGTGGCAATCTCTTCCAGCCAACCAGACAAAAGTAAATAAAGCAAGTTACGTGGTCACATAAATCATTCAAATGACTATCCATCCCCACGAAATCCATAAACATATACGTGAGCACATGCCCACGAACCCCACAAAGACGGACAGTCGCCCGAACATTCTTTTTCATCTATAGTGAGGTATCATCAATCAAAAGAAAAGGAAGGGATGGTGGAGAGGAAAGGAAAAGAAAAATCAGGAATGAGACACGTTATTTTACTGACTAAAAATTAAGAGGTTTCTCAGTCGCTTCTTAAAGCATGCCAAGGACGGAGCGAGTCTTATATTGGTTTGTAACTGATTCCAGAGTCTCACTGCATGGACAGTAAAGGACGACGTAAAAAAAGAGGAGCGGTGAACTGGAAAGGCCAATAAACAATCTCTGTTTGACCGTAGCGCTAATCCATCCATTGGAAAGACGCTGAAAATTCTCGGCGAGATAAGAGGGGGTGGCGGGACAGTTAAGGATATTATACAATAGAGACAGTATGTGAATTTGGCGTCTATTTCTAACATTCAACCAGTTCAATGCCTTCTGGTATGAAGTTATATGATCGTACTTACGTAGCTTGAAAATGAATCTTACACACATTTTGAAGACGCTGTAATTTGTCCAGCTGTTTCTCTGTAACATCCAAGAAAGAGCAGAAATTGTACGAGTAAAATTTTGGTTTTGGTTGGAAGGAATCTTTGCAACACTTTAAGGGAATGAAGGCTGAAGAAGATCCTTCGGCTTACCTCATTTATTTGATCTCGCCATCAGAGAATCTTTACAGCTATAGTACTACGGAAAAAAACATCGATTTTCACAATTAGATATTCATAAGAAGTAATATAATTTGATTGTGGTCTACTTTAGAAAGAGATTAGAACACATAAAAGAAAACTATCACATCTGAGACTAGATGTATTATTTTTTTTCTGAAACGTATTTATACTGACAAGTTTAGTTTATGAATAATTTTTAATTAAATTTTTTTATTTCTTTTTCTTCTTTCTTCTAAGTTAAACCTGTGGTCTGTAATAATTTTGGCTGCATTTCTTGAAATACCAACTTACAGCTACCCTTCTGCCTTCCTAGTAGAAGACTAACAGTGGGCGTTTTATGCATTACCACGTAAGGAACTATTACAAAATACATCTTTCCACATGGCCTCGCCAGTGTTTTTAGCGGTTTCTTCTCCATGTCACAGTGTCTTCTACTTTTCATATTTCTTGAGATGATTTTAAAAAAAATTAATTTGTCTTAGAAATTAAAACATTTTCTAACAAAATTGTAAAGTAAATGGTTTGTATTTTTTTTTCTTATTTCCTCTAAAAAAACTTCTAGCATGAATCGTCAGAACTCATTTCCTGCACAATTATGAGAATATTTACTGAAAGCAAAACCACTATAATTTGGATTTCCCATATACGTAATAGTACGATATTATATATAAAATATTCACTGAATCAGCTTACGAATCCTTCATAATATAATAGATTTACTAAAACGAAAAAACCTTTTTTAAATACCTTAAAACTGAAAATAACCGAACCAAAAACAATAAAGTTGAAAAATGAATTATAAGTGGTTTTAAAATTTATTATGCATATTTTTTCGCATGTCTTGACAGCTAAACCTGCTTAAAGAGATTGTTTTGGATTTTTCTTTTATTTTATACAAATAATATGTAAAAACTTGGGGAATACAATATAATAACGAAAATAAAACTCATGTTGCGTGACCATTTTAATGAATCAAGGAATGTATAAAGAGAAAAGCCATAAAAATAAACGTCAAAAATACAGAGAAAACGGATTCCTACATGAACACAGCAGACGTAATAAAAAGCCAACATTGGGGGTAAGAATTTCAATAAAATCAACAGAACTATTTACTTGCACGCAAATAGATGAATTCTTATATTCCTGCTTTCTTATTATTCTGGGTTATTTTAATTCTTAACCTATTTAGTGTATTTTAATATTTATTAATTAAAGATACCATTTAGTTATCCAGCAACAGTGACCTATATAGTGAAGTACGAGCACAAACTTATAAAGCGACGGCTTTGGCTGGCTGCCTGCTGGGCACTATATGGAGAAACAAACACATGCTAACCGAAAGTAAGGTCAGGATATATAAGACATGCGTCCGCCCCATCATGACATATGGGATAGAAGTGAGAGCTGATACCAACAGGACAAAAAACTTTCTCAGAGTGGCAGAAATGAGAACCCTACGCTCCATCGCAGGCAGAACTCTGAGAGATCGGATCAGAAATGAGACGATAAGGTCTGTCGGTGGTGTTGAAGACATAGTGAGGTAGGGAAGAAGCAGAAAGCGCTTCTGGAGGGATCATGTGGACCGCATGGAGGATGTAAGACTGGCAAGAATCGCTAAGACTGAAAACCCTAACAGCAGGAGATTATCAGGAAGGCCGCCGAAAGAGTGGAAGGACAGCTGGACGTCATCATCCCAGGGCAGCCCACCGTCACAAACAGGTCATATGACCTAAACCAAGAGAAAGAAGAAGATTTAGTTATCTTGAATCGCTCAAATAGATAATAAAAGTATGAGCTATTGTAATTTGTCTAGTCCAACATGGTTTATTCCGCTTTATATAGCCCTGCCACAAGCCCTGGAACAAACAAGATAAACAAGTCTTGTTTATGCTCCTCTGATGATGAGGGGAAAACCTGGAAACCGGCAGAGTTATACCGTTATATACGAGTAAAGTGTAATAAATTGTTGGCTTAAACAAATATAATGTCGTCCGTTTTAAATTTATTTACCGGAAGCAGTTGGAAAAACAAGCATAAGTCGGCCATTGCCAATCAAATTCATTGCACATGGCCATTCGCTCGACTTCTAATGGATGTGATTTTTTTTTTAGTAAATAATGTGTATTTTTAATTGTCATTCCATTTATCCTTTCATGTAGCTTATAACTTAGCACCATGACTTCCATTACAGCTCTTGACGACAACTCCATCCATCCCTGCTCTAACTTGATCAGTCCAACACGTTAGGGTCCTTCATCTTGTGCATCGTCCTTCACCCTTTTAATAACCACTAGCCTCTCCAAACTGTCTTCTTGAGCACCAAAGAATCTGAAGACTTGTCGTAGTCATACTACCGACAATCTATCGGTAACCTTTAGTTCTTTGAAAATGGAGGCATTAGTTCACCTTCCTGTCCATGGAATTCATAAGATCCTTCTTCAGCACCACATTTGAAATGCATCCATTCCAAGTTTTTTTTGCTTGCTCTTAGTCCACTGCTACATAAATATAAATATTGCTTGCGAATACAAGACACTTCAATGGATGCATTTTCGTCATGATGATTATGGACATTATCTATACAGTACCCGGCGGTAAATAATACACATCAGGCTTAAGAAAGACTGTCAGCCATAATCGGCTAACTTCGGCTTTGTAGAGCGTCGTCTGTGCCATTCATACACGTGTTCCGTCGCAATTTATCAGTCGTTGTCAAGCGTTCTAGGGTGTATGAATGACAGAGACGACGCTCTACAAAGCCGAAGTTAGCCGATTATGCCCGACAGTCTCTTTCTTATGCCCGATGTGTATTACTTACCGCCGTGCTTTAGGTTTATAACAGAAAATAATCCTATGACTAGTATATACTAAAGGAACTCGAATATAGAAAAAGCTAAATAATTTAGGGCAATTTAAGTGAAAGTTGATGATTTTTTGTAAAAATAGCAAATCATTTAGTATTTTTATTTTGCTTAAAGGTAAGAAATGTAATGTTCATTAGAGATAGATAGTGATATTCAGCGTTGGGGGAACCTGACATGACACTGGGAAGAAGAAGAGATAGTTTACACCAATATAGGCAAATTACATAAAAAATTACACCAATAAAAGCCAAATGTATTAAAATACACTTTGGTTATGGGGGGGGGGGGGGGGTACTTCTATTTTATAAAGCTTACATGTACAGATAAAGTCCAAATTACCATACATACAAAGCTAAAATATTTTTTTCTATAAAAATGTTATGATGATCTTTCAAAATGTTTTCTATAAAACTGTTACCGTGGTTTATCTTTTTTTTTTCTATAAAAAGTCACGCTGATTTTATAATGTTTCCCTTGTAACAATATTTATTTTATTTTATTTAATTAACGACACAACAGTGTCTTTATATACAAATGAACATGTGGCAGGTTATAAAAGTACTTAAAATTATTGACAAATAATACAACTTTATCTTAAACTAACATGAGGATACAAAAAGCAGTAGTAATAATAAATTACAGTCATTGTTTTAAAATTATTTAATATTAATATGTATATTTAAGTTCAATATATGTTATGTTGTATACCACAAAATATTACCAAACTTCACCAAGCAGACTTACGTAATTGTCGAAGACTTATTTCATAAAGGTAAAGAATTTGTTTTAGTGGAATAACGCTTACATAGAACAAAAATTGGATTTTTTTTTCTTTAAAAATATTATTAGTGTTTCAAAAAATATTCTATAAAAGTGTTAAGGTAATCTTTCATTTTTTATTTATAAAAATATTACGGTGGTCTTTCAAAATTTTAAGTATGACATAGAAGACAAAGCTGCCGCCATATTTCACTCCTCGCAGGAAAGGGCTCTCTTCCAGGCTAACGTATCGGCGTCCCTTCCGCTCCTCTCCCTGATTTATACTCTTTGCTCACTCTGTGCTCTATGGGCTCCCTTCAATACCATAACCACACTTTAATAAATCCCCTTTATTTATCATTTTCCTTACGACTGTCGCTTGCTCGCTTACCTATTCATTTATTCATATCTCAACGCGAGGGCGAATTGGTGACATGGATTGGCCATGTCCTCGATGTCTTGTTCCTGTATTCACACCTTAACCTCAATGATAATGGCTATTATTTAGAATGTCTATACGAATAAATTAAAATTAAAATTATTTCTTGAATCTTCGAAAAAACTATAGTTTCACTTTGTGGTGCCATGTTTTATGTTATATATCTTTATGTATCTTTTTGTTTATCTTCACCTGACGATGAAGACGGTGGTCTTCGAAATCGGTATAGTTCGGAAATTCTAGGATGAGTCCTGTGACAGCTCACAAATTTGCCCCAATACAACCTTGTAACGATATTCAGTAATTGTAATTATTTTATAAACTTTAATATAACCCTCAATTCTAATAAATAGCAAGTTATTTAGGTAAATAAATTACATAAGGTTGTATTGGGGCAAATTTGTGAGTAGTCAAAGGACTCATCCTAGAATTTCCGAACTATAGTTAACCCTAAAATAAACCAGTGGTGAACACAAAAATATAAAATAAGTGTTTTACGAATATTTACTTATTTTTTCTTTTACATAAAATTTAAATGTTTATATGTCTGTATTAAATTTTTTGTATTCTTACCAACTGTAATTCCAGTGAAATGAACGCAATTTAAGGGATATATAAATAAGCTATATAAAAGATGTCTAGTAAAAGGTTTGAAAATGAATATAGCGAAATCAAAAGTTACATCATATGAAGAGGTATGGTAAAAGTTTGTGCGATGTATGGGTTAACTCAGAGAAACTGGAGCAAGTTGATAAGTTCTGTTATCTGGGAAGTATGTTTACGTGTGATGAACGAGTTGAAAGGGACATTGAAAGAAAGATAGCGACGGGGAACAAGGTTAACGAAGCAATTTATTTTATGCGAAGTAAACACACGATATCCCTATATTAACAGTAGTAAAAATATGAATACTTAATAGTGTGTAGGTGCCCACTTTGACGTTTGGAATGGAGACTTGGACTTAACCGAAGAAGTAAGATTAATACTGTGGAGATACATGCAGTAAGGAAAATTTGTGGAGGGTCAGTATATGAACAAAGGCTGAATGAAGACATAAAAAATAAATGCATGGATAAAATAAATGTTTTAAGAAACACGCAGAAAGGAGATCTAAGAAGGTTTGAACATTTGGAAAGAAATGTAAAGGAGGTAAACCTAAATAGACGTGGCTAGATCAAATGGACTAAATTTTGAAGGAAGGTAAAATTAGAAGTATGAATAATATAAAATTGTGCATCACGATAGGAAGCGAATGTTGTGTGCTTGAATAGAATTTTTTTGAGATGGGTTCTCTCTACCTACGCTGCAGGGGATATGGCTTGATGATATGTTTGTAAACGTGTGTAATTCCAATGAAAGGTTTCACTTAGATATAAGCATATATTTTTTTAATTCGTTTGGTACCCTTCAACGTATTCTAATTGACGATAGGGATTTATTGAAGAGTGTGACGGCTGGGAGACAAGATTATATTTATCAATCTTGGTCTTAGAAACACTGGAGTAGGTCTAGAGCTCACAGTTGTTAAATATTACCGCGCATGAAGAGGTTACAACACTCTCACACGTCTAGGGTACGGTATGACTGTTACGAGACGAATTAATTTTACAAGACTAGGAATTTTTTTTTCGGTTAACATCTGGTATTGAGCTCAAATCATCAGGTGGCAGCTAAGCAACTTACCAACTAGGCCATGGAGGTCGTCATTTGTATCATTATTTATTCTAAAACTTACGAGTATTAATTTGATCTAAATTAGAAAAAGATTCGAAAATTTAGGGTCTTTATCAACTAAAACACAAGAATTATATTGAAACAACTAAAAAATGACGTTTTTGATACGGTTATGGAGGCCGAAAATAATCAATTGAAAAAAAAGGCTGGTTGATTGGAAAAAAATGTTTCAAAGCAAACAATAAGTATTGAGTGTTAACATAAGTTGTGTCCGTTTTTTTTTTCAATTTAAAAATGAGCACCAAAAGTAAAACAAAATGGTAAATGTTATACGTCATTCGAAAGAAAATTTTCTACTCTACAAGATATTGTGTTTACTTTTACGTTACATATATTATTTTATTTGATTACAAGCCTTCAAAATGGAATGTCAAGTAGACGAAAGTGAGCATTTTCGACACCTCCAATGGACTTCGATGAGGACCGCTTAAACCATATTATTCATGAAGATTCCCTTCAAACCACCGTAGAATTGGCTGAGCAGATGAATTGTAGTCACATGACTGTATACCGTTATCTTAAATCAATGGGAAAAGTCCAGAAGCTTGCGCTTGGGTTCCGCATGTTTTGAGTGAAAACAACAAAAATCAACATTCGACAATTTCTGCTGGTTTGGTCGCGCGTCATCGAGCTACGTATGGCCACGGTTCCTTTGCCGCATCATTACTGGTGATGAGAAATGGTTTGAAAATGGTGATGAAAAAAATAATGGTGACAAAAAATGTTTGAAATGAATGTTCATGAATAATATGGTTTAAGCGGTCCTCATCGAAGTCCACTGGTCGTCCGGAACGCTCCATGTCTTTCAGGTCAAAATTACCGTCTTTGAAACGTAAAAACCATCGACGAGCTGTCCTTTCATTCATAGCATCTTCACCATACAATTTGCAAATATCGAGAGCAGTTTTGGCAGCGTTATCCCCTCGATTGAACGCGAACAAAAGGAGGTGTCGAAAATGCTCACTTTCGTCTACTTGACATTCCATTTTGAAGGCTTGTAATCAAATAAAATAATACATGTAACGTAAAAGCAAATACAACTTCTTGTAGAGCAGAAAATGTGTTTGTTTTATTATACTTTTGGTGCTCATTTTTAAATTTGGAAATAAACGGACACAACTTATGTTAACACCTTATAAATATACACATTTTTAATATACGGGACATATAGCAAAATTAAATGATTGTGAAAACTTATTATCGATCTCTAAATGGAACTGACTATCCATCTATAAGTAGAAAAGTGCTTCGTTGAATGAAGAAACGCAATATTCATTGAACGAGGCAGATATATGGTATTCAATAAATTAAATATATCACGTAAAATACAGCCGTAAAACACATGATCTATAGTCTCATCACACAGACCACACTTGCAGCCAAGATCTTCAACAGTACTCATTCTGTAAATGTGGCCACAACACTGTGGCGTATCCGCAAGCGACACATGATTTTCCCATTTTCTTCATTCTTATCATATTAAACCGCGATTTTAAAGAGATACATTGCTTGATTGATTTACATCTACAGCATCAGTTATATTCTGATCCAAGTACCGTGCTTAGTGTTATTTCAAAGATCAATTATTGACTAAGAAAAATCAGATACGGGTCGACTGGTCGAACACATTTCCTTTACCAAATCGGTTTATTAATTGCCCGTGATACTAACGTGTTAAAGAAACTAACAAATCAATATACGAGTATTTAAAAAACGAATTATTCAAGATTATTTCAAAACTAGTTGCAACCCGTGAAATATTCACGGAAGTAAAACAAATTCTACATTTATGAAAATATATGTTCACAAATATAAAATTTGTTTATACAATATATATCATTTATACATCGTCCCCTTTAACACCGGTTCAAAAATTATTAGCTAGGTATTTAAAATTCGTTCAGTATCACGGACCCACCGAGATTCAAATTTCGAATTACTTTCGGAGAGAATCCAAGTATTCCTCTCTCGCTCTCTTGTATTCAAAATTAAATTCTCGTATTTTTTCTTCGACGACAACCATCGTATGTGTTTTGGCCTATTTATATTATGATATGGCCAATATGAAAATAACATATGTTAATAAGAAAATTTAAAAAAAATAATTAAATTCAATCAATAATGCAGGACTTCAGTAGGGACAAATATAGTATCTTGTGGGCAACGAGAATACGAGATTTAAATTCAGACAAAGTAGAATGACCGATCTTCCGGTCAAGACTTAAGATTGAGTAAATATCGAAGAAGGCTCCTCCTGAACTCAACAACATCTTATATAAAATACGAGTATCCACGAGAATCATACATGAATTCAACCAATCATTGCATTCTCAATAGTTAGCAAATTGCTATTGACACATTTGAATTGTAAAAGGTAACATGTGTTTTATACAGGAGTGTGAAAACCAATTTTAGCCATATGTTGTTATTTTAGAGTGATGAGGGAAAACAGCTTGTAGCAATAAGAAACCAAGTCATGGTGGCACTAAAACATATGCATATACTCGAACCCAACAGTATTAAAATCTGCTGCAAAAGATGATAGTTCACAATATTATTTTAGTACCATATTCGATGTGTTGGAGTGAAACATAAAGGTTGAAAAATACTGAAACGAGCTGAATAAATACTTAAGAAATGCGTGAACTGAGAATAACCCATGGGATGACAATGTATGATTAGAAACTAATATGTTTAGTGAGATGAAGAACACTTTGAGATGGTCTGGGCACGTGGAACGAATACATGAAGAAATACTAATAAACGAATACAGTGCACATATGTGTCAAGGATGTGGTAGAGGAAGGTCAAGGAAAGTATGATTGGATCAAGTAAATAATATTTTGAAAGAAAGAAAAGTAAGAAGGAAGAGAAATCGTAGAAATTGTATGAGAAGATTTATGAACGTGGAAAAGGCGAAATATGTGTGTCGAAATAGGAAAGTCAAATCCTTCGTCCTTTCTACCTACCCTATCAGGGAATTGGCGTGATGTATGCATTTGTTTGCCGTTATTTGACTTCTATTGGAACATCGTAGCTTTTTTTTTTTTTTTTTTTTACCTGGCGAGTTTATTGCCATGTGGCAATCTCTTCCAACCAACCAGAAAGATGTTTTTATAGGCCCTAAGTGTTAACCAGACTGGAATCCTATTTAAAAAAATCTGGGTTCCAGCGGGAATCGAACCCGCAACCTCCGGATCGGCAGACAAGTGTCTTACCACCAGGCCACGGAGGTCGTCTTTGATTGAACAAATATTTTTGTCATATGAATAAAACAAACAATTTAGTTCAATAGGTTATATTGCACATTTTAAACGGTAGATAAAATTTTATTTTATGTTATTAAAGATTTCGGCTTTTACTCAGTAGAATTCCATTTAATAATATTTAATAATAAATTTTTACGTCATTCCACCATTAACTTTAATCCTCGCTACGCGTGTTTCTACCTTTCATCACGAGGTTCTCTATACGCAAGACCTGAAATTTTATTCTTTAATCTGTATTTAATTCTGAATTCAAAAGTATTATTCCTCTAAATATATATTTCCTTTGTTCAACTATAAATAAAGTCAACATTCCTATCCATTTAACAAGTACGATCACAGTTGCATAATATTGCATAATGAACCATGCTTCGAATAATGCACATATTTCAGCATTTTGTTGAAAGCGTTGCTTTGTTTACTTTTATTTACAGCACATTGTAACCGTCATTTATTCGCAACTTGACAAACAGATATCGAATGAAGTCCATTTATTATTTCTATTTTAACGATTATCAATTATGCAGACGATAAAATTTTGCCGGGTTGTTGCATATTTCAGAATGTTAATTGGCCAAATAATTACCCAGGACAAACGTTGATAGCACAGCGTGAAATTGCTCCACATGTCCGACTTAGTAGCATGTATACCCGTCTTCTACCGAATAAATTTTGGCGAAAAAAAATATTTTCTTTGCCATTTATTAATATTTTTTAGTTGTAAGGAGCTAGAATAATAAATAAGCTAGAAGCTGTCGAAATATTGATTCATTAGAAAATGTTCAGAATGTCTTGGTATTGTAGAGACTACGGTCGTCCCTGAATATTGTCAACACGCACGGTCAACGACCGACGAAACGACCTTCGGACATGTCCAAAGGTCGCATACCAGAACATTGATATTGTTTACCCGCAAATACTATTTACGATACATTCCACAGTAGAAAGAGAACGCATCGCGTTGTCTCGCCGTTTTCGCCAACAAATTACCTACCCACAATATTATTCGCGACGTCTGCAATATTTCGATCAACCACCTCGTCACGCACAGAGGGAGATAAAAATATATTGTGGGCGCACTCACGCGCCCCGTTCTGAAATGTATATATACCTACTTATCGATAAATAAAGATCCCTTATTATTAATCATTTGACCATTCATAACTGTTTACTATTCATTGATTATTCACTCTCACTTTCCGCATTGCTAATCGACGTATTTTATTTAAATACCAAACAATCAAAATCATCAGCACGTCCAACAAGGACATCCGCTAAAGTATAATCGTATCGCAGACTCCGAGCTATTACACCGAGCAGGCTTAGAACAGGCCTCTTAAATGCCAAAAGACTGCCTGTCTTTGTGATATACTGAGAGGAGAAAAATATCACATCCTGTAAAAAGAAAAAGTTTTATTTTATTTTTATTGTTTTGTATTTATTGCTATACAGCGATTCCTTCCAACCAACCGACTCATTTTGAATACAATAAACTGTTCGATCCATGGCAGATTTTACGAAAAAGAAATATTAATATATTATTCGTTTTAAGTTAAGTCAGAACTCTATCAATAATGGTACAACTAGAGGAAAGGAATTCGTCAAAGAAAGAAGAAGGGAAGGAAATCATTTTTCAATTCTCTCTTAAACGTAAATAAGGATGGTGAACATCTGATAAATCTTGAAAGTTCATCGCACTACTTACAAATATAAATAAAAAGTTTATTAAAGCACTCTTGATCGTTAAATTTTATATTTTTTCAGCGTTTATTTTATCAAATCTGCCCCGTAAAGGACAAACAAAAAATACATGATCTATAGTTTCATCACATAGACCACACTTGCAGCCGAGAGTCAAACAAGATTATTACTAGTATTTAATAAATATATGGTACAACTATACATTATTCGAATATTTAAGTAAACTGCAATAACCTACTCTCTATTGAATACACGCGAATATTGTTCTAGACAAACGTCTTAAATACACGCGAATATTGTTCTAGACAAACGTCTTAGATACACGCGAATATTGTTCTAGACAAACGTCTTAAACACACGTGAATATTGTTCTAGATAAACGTCTTAAACACACGCGAATATTGTTCTAGACAAACGTCTTAAACACACGTGAATATTGTTCTAGACAAACGTCTTAAACACACGCGAATATTGTTCTAGACAAACGTCTTAAACACACGCGAATATTGTTCTAGACAAACATCTTAAATACACGCGAATATTGTTCTAGACATTTGTCTTAAATACATGCGAATATTGTTCTAGACAAACGTCTTAGATACACGCGAATATTGTTCTAGACAAACATCTTAAATACACGCGAATATTGTTCTAGACATATGTCTTAAATACACGCGAATATTGTTCTAGACAAACGTCTTAAACACACGCGAATATTGTTCTAGACAAACGCTACAAGAATGAGATCTTTATTTAGGTGCCTTTAGGAATTGAATTACTACTATCAAGTCCAACTCTTTAGCGTCCACGAGTAGTCTCTCAGGCCCCGCGAACCCTGGGCAATGTGAGCACTGGCATTTCCATCAGTGTCATAGCAGATAGAGAGTGGACGAATGGCGAGTTTCTAGCGCCATAAAACTGGATGCACCCAGCTAAGGGAAACCACTCTGGATACCCCTCCCCAGGAAATCACTATGGAGAGAAAACTCTCAGGTGATAGTCAACGTTGGGGGGACCTAACATGACACTGGGAAGAAGAAAAAGGAATTGAACACAAAATCGCCAGACCTAACTCAAGCGTCTTACTAACCAGGCCATGGAGATTATTAGAACATTTAATTGAAAATAACTATTTTCCATTTCTTCAATATACAGGATATTTAATATTTAATCACTTTTATAAATATAGAAATGGAACTTTGTGCAAGTAATGATGTTGAAGTGTGAATCCGTTTATTTTTTACAGCGTTGCACTCGGTACGGTTGTGTTTGTTTACTATCGCAAAAAATGTTTGCCAAAACATTTTTTTATAAATTTTTTGCTAAAATGTAGAAAACCCCTTTTAAATTTCACAATGTGAAAATTTCCTCTCAAAATGTGTATATATATTTTTATTTTAATAATTCTTTTTCCTAAGTTTGTACACCTGTTTAAAAACATATATTCATTAACATTTTTACACTCCACTGTATAAAAATCTATCGGGCTTATTGTCATGTGGCAATCTCTTCCGACTGATCAAATAATAAATTAAGATAGTTACAAAATCCGTTATGAATATAAATAACAGTAAAGGAGAGATATTAAATTTATGTTATTAACTCGACAATATAATAATGGCGTGTATCTACAGCTGACCGGGCAACCTATAGAGCATGTCGACAGTTTCTAGCTTCTAGTTAGTCTTATAATTTATGATCTTAACTCAGATAGAGAACTTAGATATCGAATTGAAGACAAGTTTAGTAAATCTTAAGATGAGATCAGTTTTCTTCAATGATAGTTTGAATCATAGTCTTCGTCAACGCCTGATCAAGTGCTTTGCATGGGCTGTTCTGCATTATGTTGTTGAGACTTGGATCATAGGGATTAGAATGCAAAATAATCTGCAAGCTTTCGAAATGTTGATTCATCGGAAGATGTTCACAATGTCTTGGTATTATTGTATCTCAGACACCGAGATACTACGCCAAGCAGATGTAGAACGAAATATCTTAAATAACATGAAATGCCGAAAGATTTCCTATCTTTGTCATGTACTAAAGAGGAAAAATACCACGGGCATCATCGATAGGAAATATGTGTTTTTTTCTGTGACAATGGTTAGCTATTTCAGAATGAACTATAGGATTCGTTAAGGCGGAAAAACAGTATTTTATTAAACAAATTGCAATATCTTGAAACCTCGACAGTATTTACGCCTTAATTATAAATGATAAAAAGCTGAAAATAATTTAGTATAAAAAAGAGCATTTAAAAAAAGAAATGAGGTTAACATTTTTGAAATGTACAGAATGAAAACGGTTGGCTGTTTTGTATGGAGTAAATGTATTTTTTTAATGTAATTATATCTGAAATCAGATAGGAAAGCTTTTAATGTTTTGCCCCAGGCACGCTATATTTAAATAAGGTTTGACTTTTTATTCAATGAATACGTTTGAAAACGTTCAAGCCTCTTCAATAGTTGACAACGTTTATGATATTCAACTACTGTGGACCTGAATCACATACATACCACGTAGTGAGCATTACGTCATTTCCCTGTTGGGATAATGTGCCTGACTTTCCTATCTCGATACGCGTCCTTCGCCTCTTTCCTATCTCGACACACGTCCTTCGCCTCTTTCGTATCTCGACACACGTCCTTCGCCTCTTTCCTATCTCGACACACGTCCTTCGCCTCTTTCGTATCTCGACACACGTCTTTCGCCTCTTTCCTATCTCGACACACATCCTTCACCTCTTTACCACCCACAAACATCTCCTGATTTCTCTTTCATTATTTTCTTTCTACGTTTCCTTGTTTCAAAATAGCATTCACTAGATCCAACCACACTTTACCTAGGTTTCCTCTACGACACCTCTGAGTTTCTACGTTTCCTTGTTTTTAAATACTATTTACTTGATCCGAACATATTTTCTTAGGTCTTCCTCTACTCACTCACATTTGCACACAGTTTATTTTTTGCTAGTCTTTCTTAACTCGTTCGTTTTATATACCTTTGCCACCTCAGAGTGCTCTTCCTTATCCCTCTCAACACATCAGTCTTAAGTTCACATTTATCCTTAATCACTTTGTGGCGACCATATGCGTGGTCACTGAACCCACGAGACGACCTTGGCCCACCTTAACAATGCGAGACAAACAATGCCAAAGTCCACGCGGTCGGTCATTCAACTCACTCCAGTGAAGACCGCATTCCATGAGGAAAGGAGAGAGCAACACATCTTTCGCGCTGTCTCTCAAAACAAAAGGATACCTACGCATCGACAATAAACATATTGTAAGCGCAAAGACGAGACTTCATTCCGTATTATATCATAAGTAACCACTTGTGTATTTTTCTTATTCCGCGCATTGATTCCGCAATTTGCATTATTTTTCTACGTTCACTTTTCACTCGTATACATCAAAGTTGTTACTTCTCATAAAAAAAACAGTTGTGGAATATCATCTTAACAAACTTTTACACTTATACGTTTCCTTGTATGAAAATTCAATAGATTCAACCGTATAGTACTAACTTTGGTCTTCCTCCACCACGCTCTTTACTCAAATTTGAAATGTATATTTACTTTTTAAGTCTTTCTTTCAAAAATGGCACTGAGTGAAATTCATGTTAATGTAAAAAATTCAAAGATTCAAGTTTCATTCGTGGAACATTTAAATGTGACTCAAAGACTTAATATTAATTTAATACATAATTTATCAGAATTTACCCCCGAGACACGTATTTTTTCCTCCTATTCCGAGGCTTTCATAATGTCACAAACACCAAAGAAAATTCACTAAAGCTTAATGTCCCTAAAACATTAAAAGTAACTTCACAAATTAAACACTAGGTGAGAAGTTGGAGTGAGTTAAACCACGACATCTCGTAGATGGTTATATGTTTGTGTTCTTAATCCGACGCTCGTCCTATATTATACTCATATAATACACAGGCTTTACAATAGAAGAATTCACAGTCTCTACCATACATGGGGGGACATGGAGTTTCGGACTGTGGACCAGCCTCCATGGAGGTTTTTTTTAATGGGGGATGATAATGTTCTAGAAATTGGGGAAAAAAATCATAATATATATCAATTTATTGTTTTAAAATGTCAAGTTTATCGAAATCAGATGATTTAATTCATCATTCAAAAAAAAACTAAAATATATTGTTTATAGTAAAGGAGCTTTAGAGACATTGTAATTGGTTTTAATCAAACACTGTTTATTCCACTTTTTGTAACGATATGACCCTACCGGTTTTAAGGCTTTCACCTCATCTTCAGGGGAGCACAAACAAGACTGAATTATGTTCGAATTGGCACGCCTCCGTCAGCCCTCAGTCGCCAACCTGAATGTCCCCAGCCGTTGAATCGTGTATATCGGTACCAGTTCGAACATTATTTAGTCTTGTTTGTTCTCCCCTGAAGATGAGGTAAAAGTCTTGAAACCGGTAGGGTTATACCATTACAAAAAGTGGAATAAACAGTGTTTGATAAAACAAACTAGAATATAGTACATGATGTAATTTCAGTTTACGTACAAATGTTGAAATGGTTGGCGTGTAATGTGTGGCTTTTAGAGAAATATTTAAAAAAATATGATTATCTGAACGCTTCTCACATACATTACACTCCATCTAAAGCCGAATGTGTCACAATTACATATTGGAAAATCTACAAGATTTGATGATAGATCGTCGTCGCTTGTTGTTTTTCTTACTAAATGTGTTTTTCTAAACATGTGCAGGTGCAGGGAAGTTCCGAATTGAATGGTCGCAGCCGTCATCTTTTTTACTTTGCACTCATGTTAAAAATATTTATTTTTTAATATTTTTAATCTGTCAATAATACATAGTTGGTTTGAATTTCGAGTAAGAGCGCCATTGAAGAGAGTCTGCTCTCTAAACGACACTTTTTAAATTGTCATTTCATTATTATTAACCTGCCTATTGTGAGTGGATTTCCTATTAAAATTGGCAAAAAAATCAAAGAGTTGATTTGTTGTGGACATATTGAACGAATAGGTGACAAATGTATGACTTAACAAATTTGCAATGCAAACAAAAGTAGGAATCGTGGTCGATAACGACCGAAAATAAACATGTTTGAACCGAGGTAATAAAGTTTTGAAAAAAAGAAAGGCGAGGCGGAAAAAGAAACTGGTTAAAATGTGTGAGAAGGTGTATAGATGTGGAGGAGGCGAAGGAAATATCCCATAATAAGATAATTTGATGCTCTGTTGTCTCTGCCTATCCAAACAAGGAAATAACGTCATTGTATGTAAAATTTGGATTATACTAAACAAGGAAGTATACAAATTAATTTATTAAGCTACGTTTCAAAAACCACACTAGATATATTGTCTTCATGCCGACGAGAAAAAATATCAAATAAATGCCTTGAATATGACTGTTTCAATATTAAATATAATATGTCCAGTGCCTCAATATGGTTTTTTTTTCAATTAATGCATACACGCTGTATCGGAAAATTGTTGAAGAAAATTGTAGTCAAATATTCAGGAATGTTACTTTTTCAGAAACTTGAAACACCCTTTTACTTGTGGTTTCAGGAAACTGAAATTCCGTCAACTTGTTACAGGGCAGACTAACGACTTACCAGTCAAGCAATTATTAAACTAGGTGCCAGACCATTTTTATCGGGCGCCATACATCTATTTAAGGAAAATACTTCGGATTATTTTTTTCACTTGGTCAATATAACATGTTATTAAATTAAATGTCACGTTGAAATCGCATATTTGAACGCGAAAATTTATTCCAAAATAATGATTGTACATGAATATATTTTATTATTTTTTTTTTTCCTTTTGAGTGATTCTAGATTATGATAATTTATTTAGTTCATATTATTTAACAAAACATTGGTCATAAGAAAAAAAATTGCTTAAAATATATACTACCTTTTTTTAATTCCATAATGTGAAAAATGTATCTATTTTTCAAAACGTATTTTCAACGATTCATCTGTTTCTTTGGACACATTGCTCGTGGCCATGGAGACAATTTTATGATTACTGAAAGTGTGGAAGGACGACGCACAAGAGGAAAAGATCTAATGCGTTGAATTAAACAAGTGAGAGATTCAATGGACTACCCTTATTAACTGCTTTGAACCACAGAGTGCAGCGATAAATGGAGAGGAATCGTCAGAGGCCATCATGGAAGTCAAGATACTCATTCATGGACTACACGACATGGTGGATGATTTTTTTTTCATGGATGAACTTCGTACACCCATTTAAATAAATGTTCATTAATTTATTTAATTCTTCTTGTGTAATTATCTGACAGGATTTTTACCAGGTGGAAATCTCTTCCAACCTACAAGACAAAAATAAATATAAGAAGTTAGATCCCAAAAATTATTTACATTATTATTAATTTGACAAAATTCATGAACTATATACATAACTAACGACGATAAATGTGGTATATTATCAATTCGATCTATCAACAAACTTATTTAGATATTTGTTTAAATATCTAAATAAGATTGTTGATAAATCGATATTTATTTATGAAAACACATAGAATTAGTGTGGGATGGATGAAGTTTAGATCAATGACGGGAGTTCTATGTGATCCGAAAATGCCAGTAAAGTTAAAAGGAAAAGTATACTAAACGATTGTCAGACCCGCACTCCTCTATGGCTTCGAATGCTGGACGATGTATAACTCTTACTCTAGGCAACTAGAAACTGCTGAAATGCACATGCTAAGATGGTCAGCTGGTGTGTCCTTAAGAGACAAAATAAAAAGCTCACGCATTCGTGGAAGCCTAGGTGTTACAGACATCAATAGCAAGATGGAGGAGAGGTGATTGAGATGGTATGGGCACGTTGGACGCAGAGCACCCGATCACATTGTGAACCAGGCAATCTCCATGGATCTTCCTCGAATAACAACCAGAGGAAGATCAAAGAATTCTTGGGTGGTGCAATAAGATAACCTGATGCAAAGGCACGGCCTGGGGGACGTAGTCCGGGACAGAAGAGCATACAACCTGAGGATGAGGAGACCTGACCCCAGCAGTCTTCGCAGACAGTGAGTTGAGATGGAGCCAGGGAGAAGAAAAAGATTTATTTATGAAAATCTCTTTCAGCCTACAAGACAAAAATAAATATAAGAAATTTAATCCCAAAAATTATTTACATTATTATTAATTTGACAAAATTCATGAACTATGTACATAACTAACGACAATAAATGTGGTATAATATTAGTCGATCTATCAACAATATTATTTACGAGTAGATATTTATTTACTTCTATCTTGAGATAATTTGGCCACATTAAGAAAATAAGTTACGAAAGACTTGTGAAACAAATAAATACGTCTGAAATTAATGTAGAGAGATGAAAAACAGAACGATGAAATATTGGAAGAAGATAATTGTATACAGTTTAATTGGTAGAAAGTAAAGAGTACTTGGGTACTTTGAGTACTTGGGCTTTCAGGATGAATGACGTGTGCAAAATATTTGTGTGGGCTCGTGAGTGTGGGTTTCTTCTTGTTGTTTTAAATTCTGTTGTTTTTGTGTTTCTGTATGTTTTTATATTTTTATTCTTATGATTGTGTGCGGTATATTGTGGGATGAATATTTTTGGTCTTTCTGGAGTGATGATGTGTGAGGAGTTTAATTTTGCATGATGTTTCCAGTTGTAATTGAGTGTCACTGTTTGTCAGGTTGATGAGAACGTGCAACGGGGTTTTGTTTTTGTGTAATCAAAAATCGGAAAGAAGTATCGATTTATTTTTTCATGCTAAATATCCTCAGTGAGATACAGGCAAAAGCCTAGTTTATTAGGGATACGACAAATGAAAGGCAACAAACCCAGATCCATTAAAATTGTATGTCCAAATTAAATTACCTGTTGTTTTTTTCACAAATTATGTATATTTTTTGTCATGTGTAATAATAAATAAATAAATAAAAATAAATAAAAAGAAATGTGAGAAACATTAGAAAATTCATGAAGATATGTATGGCTTTATACGAGACAAGGGCTGCGTGCACTGATAAAAGACTTAGAGATTTGTCCTCTCCACCTAATCTTAAAGAAGAATAGCCCAATGGTATGTATGTATATTGTATTATAGTTTGTTTTATCAAACACTGTTTATTCCACTTTTTGTAACGGTATAACTCTGCCGGTTTCAAGGCTTACACCTCATCTTCAGGGGAGCACAAACAAGACTGAATTCGGTTCGAACTGGTACCTGTTGGGGACTGAGGGCTGAGGGAGGTATGGGACGATCTCGGCCAGCAGTGGAAAGATTTTTGGGATATATGTGTTTACCAGATGTTCGCCTCGTTGTCACTACATCGAGGCGACTACATCGAAGTCACTACACTATAATTTTAAAATTCTAGATTAATCTCAAAATACTACATCAAAGTCACTATATCGTAGCGACTACATCAAAGTCATTAAGTAAAACGATTGGAGTGCACCGGGAATGTTTTTTTTTCTCACTTTTTTTTAAAGAATAGATTTGGCCGAAGTCATAGCTATCCTTGTGCCAAGAATTAGAGATTACCTAAAAATATTCTACGTAGATCGATGTCGATAGGGTATCCCTCAGGATCGAGTATGATTATCAGCCACCTTGTGGATGAAAGACGCCTCTGCGTGTATTGGTTTATTGTATGCAAGCTATTACACAGCAAGTACACAGCCTGGACAGATTTATCTCAAAATTCCGATGGCAAGGGATCAAAGATCTAAAATGATCGACAAGTTAAATCCGTTACAGCCTTTTGTTAGTTAATTATATAACGTATTATTTTTATATTACTGAATAGCGCTATACAAATTTATAATATGGAGTATATTATCAAAAAAAAAACATTAGTTCAGGTGTAAAACAGTCCCGAAGTGAATCCACAAGGATCCGAACCCGGAGCGCCCGCATGCTTAAAGTAAACCGTTAGAGCACAGCTGTCGACGATTTGACAACGTGCAGGAAAAAAATCTAACACACTTTGGGCATATTGTCAGAAAGTTTAACGAAAGACTGGAGAAGCTGGTGATCACGGGAACAGTTGAGGGAAAACGATCAAGTGCAATGTGAATAAGATGGTTCAGACACGTGGAACGAATGAATAAGGAAAAGACTAACAAAACATGTATAAACTACAAATATGAGTGAAAGGTGTAGTAGACGGAGACCTAAGAAGTATGGTTAGATTAAGTGAATGATATTTTCAAAGTAGTATATGCATATGCAAGAAGTCGAAGAAATCGTGGTAGTTGTATGAGAATTTGTATAGATGTGGAAAAAGTGAAATACGTGAGAATCTACCACTGTTCGCTCTCTGTCTACCCCTACAGGAAAACAGCGTGATGGTGTGTATGTATGTGTGGCGTTCGTATGCGCGGTCAATGACCGGCGAGACGACCTTTGCATACCTTAACATTGTGAAACAAACAAGTGCAAGGTCCACACGCCGGTCATTCAACTCACTATCAATCTGAGAGCGCATTCCATGTTAAAACGAGAAAGCAACACATCTGTCGCGCCGATTCCCAAAACAGAATGAATACCCACATCGTATTGTAAATGCAGAAACGAGACGGCGGTATATCGTGCGCGCACTCCCGCACACATTCAGGAATATTATAAATACCGACGTCTGGCAATAAAATTCCTCTTTCCGCATTGCGATCTCAACAAGTTTTATTTATCAATGATCATCCTCATCGTCTCTCATAAATATCCATCGTCTCTCCTATGTCGCATTTATTTTCAGTTATTTTATTAAAACACTTAATTTTCTCTACAAGCTTTTTTATGTTGTCCAGTTATACAAGTAGTTACGTATGTTTTCATCTTTCAAATGTATATAATGTAATTAAAGCTT
This sequence comes from Odontocerum albicorne, assembly GCA_949825065.1. NCBI lineage: Eukaryota > Metazoa > Arthropoda > Insecta > Trichoptera > Odontoceridae > Odontocerum > Odontocerum albicorne. The sequence goes on along the minus strand of OX463842.1, from coordinate 5,202,081 downwards.
ATTTTTTTATATTCCTTACACTGAGATAAAACAAAGCTGGGCAATTTTCATGTACAAAATCACTGATTTTCAGTTAATGGTGCATTTTCTTTGATTGCCAACGTGCCGCAAATAACTACGTGAATTGAGTAAAAATTGGTGTTTTCGTTTGGATTCAGATATTTTAAAAGCATTTACTGTTTGCTCTATATTAGTTGGTTAAGATTTCTACGAAGTGAATTTTTTTTTTATTTCAAAAGCATGGATTTTTTTCAATTGATTCGTCTTGTTTTATCTTTCAAGACTTCTAAAAGAAAATTAACTACGAAAGACAGAAAAATCGAATGAAAAGCAAACAATATTAACGATAACAGGGAAAAAGGAGGGTTTAATAGATAAGAAAAAACAAATTACAATTAAGTGTAAGAATATTTATTCAAATAAATGCGTATGTACATTTTAAACCAAAAAATTTGTAACATTTTCGCTTAAGAGTTGAGGTAAAATTTATGGAGTATCAATGTTTGAAAACGTCAGAATGAGAACATCAGAAATTAATGCATGGATAAAATGTATGTTTTAAGTAGAAAGAAGAAATGAGATTTAATATGATTGAAACACGTGGACAGAATGAATGATGATAGAATGACTAAGCAAATAAACCATTAAGGTGCGCGTGGAAAAGATAGACCGAGGAAAACGTGGCTTGACCAAATGGACCAGATTTTGAAAGGTAGTAAAGAGAAAAGTACGAATAATAAAAAAAAACTGAATGATGTGATGTATGAATGTGAAGGAGGCGAAAGTTGTGTACTTGGATAGAAAAATTAAGAGATATGTTATCTTTGCTTACCTCGCAAGGGACACGGCGTGATGATATGTATGTATGTAGATGCGATATTAGCATCAAATTTTGTGCTACATCAAATATGTGCAATTGTGGAAAATGAAGTTACCGTATTAGCCCGACTATAAGGCGAGGTTTTTATTTAAAAAGGCGACACGTAAATAGGGGGGTCGCCTTATATTCGAGTTTTATTAACGTTAACATAAGTTGTGTCCATTTTTTTTTTTCAAATTTAAAAATGAGCACCAAAAGTAAAACAAAATGGTAAAGGTACGTCATTCGAAAAAAAATGTTCTGGTCTACAAGATGTTGTTTTTGATTTTACGTTACACATATTATTTTATTTTATTACAAGCCTTCAAAATGGAATCTCAAGTAGACGAAAGTGAGCATTTTTGACACCTCCTTCTGTTCGCGTTCAATCGAGGATATAAAACTGCCACCTTTACCATTCTGTTTTACTTTTAGGTTTGAAAAAAACCGACACAACTTATGTTAACACCCAATATTATACTATAATGGTGAGGGAAATGTTTTTTTCTCCAAAAGGCAGATAAAAAATAGTGGTTGCCTTATAATCAGGGTCACCTTATAGTTGTGCCAATACGGTATTTATTAAAATCAGATATTACTTAATTGCGTAAATAAGTCCGGCGTTAGTAATTTTCATCGTTAAAATTGGCGGTTAATTCTACCGACTGAATAACTCGAATCTATGAATTTATAATAGCTATTTCCTAACAACAGTGGCATCATGGTGACACCCGGTAATTGGTGTATATATATTGCGTCAGTAAAGCCAGCTTTTAGTTAATTGACATTTACAAAATAGCTAACATATAGTTAATTATAGTACGAGGCGTGGAATAAGATGTTATGTTAAGTTGAAACATTTCAATAAATAAAGAGGGCGTATTCGTATTGGAAAATACCTGTCAGGAATCGATAATGTATGTGGTATTGAATTTGATCTTCACCAGATGTTTGTAAGCCCAGTTTGTCACATATGTTTTTGATGAAAATTATAAGAGAGGCTGTTAATTTGTTTAACTGTTTCAATTTTTTTTTGGTATACAAGATATAGTTACAAATTAAAAACAATATTACGTAAAACATGTTTTTTTTTAACCCTTTCCGATCTGTGAACGGACAAGAGTGACCAAGACGTATATTTTATTTAATTTCTCGAAATATACTGCTTGCAGGGTCTTCATACTTTATGTATTCCTCATCGAAACCTCTATGATTTGAATGATGTCATTACGAAATAAAATCATTAATAAATATCAACAGAAATTAATGATTTTAAATCGAGAATTGACGAAATGTCAAAACACTCCGTATGACTCATTCTTTTTTGACAGTTAATATTTTACGAGTACATTCGTTCCAGGGATTGGTTACCAGTTTTATCAAACACCTGTGTGTTTAGTACATAGAATAGAAACAAAAGTTATTTCGTGCCCCAATTGCGATAGACTTTCTCCACAGGATTAAATTTTGATTTTATGATTTTGTCATATTTTCAAATTTTGACCTATTTTCAAAGTGTTCATATTTTCCAAATGGCATATTTTATTGATTTGAGTTTCGTGTTTGTTTTTATATTATTATTTTTGAATTTATATATTCATTTTATATTTTGTTAATATGTCAATTATTGTCTTAATTCGAATTATATTTTTATTGCCAAAAAATACACGCTACATTGAAATATGATATTCTTATAGAAATGTCACCTCTCTGTTTGAACTCTTATTTTATCATTTCTTACACTTATTTTATATTATTCGACATTTTATTACATAATAAAATGATGTTTATAGCTAATTACAAAAAAAAACTAATAGATTTTGTATAATTTTAATTTAAAACATACATGTTTACTGTACCCTCAGTGTCCAACACCGTTACTGGCGTAATTTTTTAGCACAGTAAGGGAAGTGTTAATTAGACGTTATGTTCAAAATCGAAAAACTATGTTAGGATATTGCCCGTGGTTCGTTGAATATCTTTAGATTGATATTTTCATTTAATTACCTTTTTAATCAAATTCTTAAAAAATCACAGCATTCAATATGAAACAAAAAAATATTTACCACATACAAAAATAATTCAAAATAAAATAAGTTAACGTTGAGAATTGACTAATGCGATACACACTGTAACAATTGTAGGTCTAGTAACTTAAATTTTAAGGATCAGTCTATATAAAAATATTTCACTTACAAAAATTTCACCAAAATTTTTTTTTAATAAAATCAGGGCTCAAACGATTCTTAGAAAACTTATAACAATATAAATTAAAAACAATAACAATATTTAAAAATATCAAAACTTGAAAATATAATCAAATACACATACTATATAATCAAATACACATATAATCAAATACATATATAATCAAATACATATATAATCAAATACATATATAATCAAATACATATATAATCAAATACACATATAATCAAAATGGAAAAATATTTATGAACAAAAGTACATATTGTGTTTATGAATTTCTCATATTAGTGTGCATAAATTATATTCATAATCAGTTGACTTTGTGTACACATGTTAAAAAAATTCAATAGTGTGTGACTATGTGGAGATTACACCCATCTAATCAAAAATATTTTAAAAGGTATTATATAAAAAGGTAGACATTTTTTTTTTATTGTGTTCCATCGAGAATCAAACACAATATCCCCAGATATATGACAAGCTTTCTATCATCTAGGCTAGACTAGTCCTTAAATTAATTTACTTCTCGTAGAATGTGAACCTGATCAGGCCGTAAGGAGGAATTAGAACTTTTCAATAATAGGGCAAACAGCCTGGATCTTTCTTCCCTTCCCCCTCCCGAAGTTTGTCCTCCCTTACTCCGAGATTAGATTTGGAGACCGGGAACCGGAGTCCCGAGTCCGTATTTCAGGCTTTCCTTTATTTTATTGAAAATGCGAGCCCTAAAGTAAAGACAATTAACAAAGGCCTCAAAGTTAGAGTCCAAAGGGAAAACTCTCCTATAATTACTTTTAATTTGTTTTTTTCGACTTCGTTGCATTAAAACACCGTTAAAATACACCTTGTAACGGTTTACGAAATAAATAATTACATTATGTAATTAATTTTATACTTTCACATCATATCGAAATTAAGTTATTTTATTTTTTGTTTTAAGACCAACCCCTTTATTATTCGTACACAAATATAACAATAAAAAAATATTATTTCATTCAATATTAATATTATTATATACACATACATAACATACCATCACGCTATCTCAATGTCGAATTAAGCAGAGAGGACTCAGCGCAACTTGGCTATCTCGACACACAACCCTTGCCTCTTCTTCCTTGTATCATGTCAGGTCAGATGATTTGCTTCTGGTGGGATTGGCAAGGCGTCATCCACTACGAGATACTTAAACTCAATCAGACAGTCAACGCGGAGCTATACATTCTGCAAATGCAGTGGCTCAACACTGCAATTCAACAAAAAAAGGTCGGATTGGCAATATGGCGTTATTTTGCAACACGATAACGCCCGCCCTCATATCGCCAACATTACGAAAAATGCCATTCAAACGCTTGGTTGGGAAGTCCTGCCCCACCCTCCATATTCTCCAGATCTCGCGCCGTCAGATTTATACCTTTTCCGGTCGCTTTCGAACAATTCGCGCGGCGTTTCCTTCAATAATGACGTCGAATTGCGGACATGGTTGGACGAATTCCTCGAGTCAAGACTAGATGGTTTTTATCGCACAGGCATCAATATCCCTCTAAACACTCTAAACTCTTCCACCGTTTGAGAAAATACTAATCAAATAACAGAACTTCTCAACTTGTTCCAATCTTTTATTTCTTAAATTTTTATTTCATTTACTTTTCCTTTTACACTTTTGTTATTATTTTTATATTTGAATAAAAAAACTTATGTTAATTTCTGTATGTATATATTTATTTCCCGTGTTTCGGTGATCATTTCACTTTTCTGGGGCTGTATCCACAATACTTGAGTAATTATTTTATTGTTTTTGGCTTATATTGTTTTATTGAATTGTTATAAACAGTTTTTTTTTTATTTTAAGTTTATTGTTCTCTGTAAGAAATGGTTTCCTAATTACGTTTTAATATAATTTTGTAAGGTACGAGTACATTGTCCTCAGTGAGATACTCGTACATGCAAAAGCCTTGATAACTGGGGACACTACAAATGAAAGGCAACAAACCCATATCCATTGAAATTGTGTGTCCAAATTAAAGTACCTGTTGTTTATATTTTGCAAATTATGTATTTATATATTTCTTGTCACATATAAATAAAATACAAATTGTACCTACTATAAAAAAAAATTAAAAATATTAGATACAAGGAACCGTATCTTTATTTCTATACTTCATATTGTTAATATGTATTACTATTTCATAGTATATATGCATAGTAAAACTTGGCGTTTTTTTTTGCCATGTGACAATTTCTGACAACCAACCAAAAATATGTTAAAGAAGCCTTAATTTAAACCAGACTAGAATATTATTTCTTTTAAATCTGTTTTTCAACAGGAATCGTACCCGTAATACCCGAATTAAAGTTAGATATTTTACGAACTTAACTCTTTTTATGTTAGAACAGACTGCAGCAGAAGTGCAGCCGAGCGCCACTGATGGGGCTACATTGATGACCCCAGTTGTGACTGTGGTGCTGCGGCTTAGACCCTACACCACATTATAAGAGAATGCCTTAACACAGGTTCTACGGAGCGATGGACGATATAAACAAACTGACGACCGAAGCCAAAAGATGGCTGAGGGATTTAAATTTGATTTTATAAAGCGCCTGACTATGCCATACGCATATATATACGAACTTAACTAAAAACCTTGTCCGATGGTACCCATGGCGGAATATATATTCAGAATAAATATTTTTCAATATCGAAAATAAATGTTACCCTCAAATAGGAATAGTTGGCAGTACACGTCCTAGGAATAATACAGAAGAAACAGGTCAATAATAAATAATAAAAGATGCGAGTTAAGTGCAAATGTGAGCAGAAGGCGTCGTAGAGGGAGATAAAGGAAAGTATGACTGGTTCAAATGAATTATATTTTGAAAGAAAGGAATGACCTCCGTGGCCTGGTGGTAAGACACTTGTCTGCCGATCCGGAGGTTGCGGGTTCGATCCCCGCTGGAACCCAGATTTTTTTAAATAGGATTCCAGTCTGGTTAACACTTAGGGTCTATAAAAACATCTTTCTGGTTGGTTGGAAGAGATTGCCACATGGCAATAAACTCGCCAGGTTAAAAAAAATGTTTTATATGGAAATATAAATTTAAAGATTTTTTTAAATAGAATTCCAGTCTGGTTTTCACTTAGGGCCCACTTAAAACATCTTTCTGGTCGGTTGAAAGAGATTGCCACATGGCAATAAAATCGTCAGGTTAAAAAAAATGTTTTAAATGGAAATATAAATTTAAAGATTTTTTAAATGGAATTCCAGTCTGGTTTTCACTAAGAGCCCATTTAAAACATCTTTCTGGTTGGTTGGAAGAGATTGCCATATGGAAATAAACTCGCCAGGTTAAAAACAAAAAAAGTTTTAAATGGAAATATAAATTTAAAGATTTTTTTAAATGGAATTCCAGTCTGGTTTTCACTTAGGGCCCACTTAAAACATCTTTCTGGTTGGTTGGAAGAGATTGCCACATGGAAATAAACTCGCCAGGTGAAAAAACAAAAAAAGTTTTAAATGGAAATATAAATTTAAAGATTTTTTAAATGGAATTCCAGTCTGGTTTTCACTTAGGGCCCACTTTAATCATCTTTCTGGTTGGTTGGAAGAGATTGCCACATGGCAATAAACTCGCCAGGTTTAAAAAAAATGTTTTAAATGGAAATATAAATTTAAAGTTTTTTTTAAATGGAATTCCAGTCTGGTTTTCACTTAGGGCCCACTTAAAACATCTTTCTGGTTGGTTGGAAGAGATTGCCACATGGCAATAAACTCGCCAGGTGAAATTTTAAAAAAAAATTTGATAGTCAGAGAAATCGTAGGAGCTGTATGACAAGATGGACAAGATGTACTGATGAAGAAGAAGCGAAAAATGTATATCACGATAAATAAAACTGTTGCTCTCTCCTCTCGGCCTATCGCGACAGAGAAACAGCGTGAGGGTATTTAAGTATGTATGGATAAATTAAATTATATTCTTTGCTTTATCCTTTATTTCACTAGCAAAAAATATTCCTTTTCAGTTTTCCCATTTTCGAAGAACACCTCAATAGTCTTTTATCAAGGGAAGTTTTCTCCGAAAGCTTGTATCGAACACGAGTGGATATGGATAAAAAGTTTACGAGGAAAACTTCCAAATATTTACCGACATCGATTCCTGAATTCCTGGTAGTTGATATATCGGTAACATTTACGTGTACCTGCTGAATCTTTTTGTCCACCCCCACGAATATAATTTTTTTTCAAAACCATTTTTTCGTTCATTCTACTATATTTATCATAAATAATACTTCGTGGAAAGTGAAAAAATAAATTTGAAGCTTTCCTTCTTTTTAGTGTGTTTCTTATAAAGCTTCGGAAACATTTCTAGTTTTTTTTTATTTGAAAGCTCAAAAGATCTAAGTTCTTTACTTTAATGTTATCTAATGCTGTGGCCTAGTTGATGACGCCTATTTTTTGACTCGAAGGTTGCGGGTTCGATTCTCTCTGGAACGCAAATTTAAAAAGAAAAAAAATTATCAGCTCCATTCTGGCTTAAGGCCTCACCAAAATATTTATCTTTGGATGGAGGAGATTGCCACGGGGCAGTGGTACCATGAGGTTGTACTGTATACAAAGAAAGTGTTTGTACATGATTCGCTCGGATGCTGATATAGCTGCCAGACGTGATTTATATAAAAAAGTGAGTTCAAGTTCCGCGTTAGAGCGCCCTTGAAGAGAATTTGCTATATACGCGGCTCTATATAAAATTGTCGTTGGAATGGAATTAAATTCAAAAGATGAATATGTCACTTTTTTTGGCACTGTTGTACGAGTATATTGGCCCTTTGTTTCGAGTTCAATAATCTTCAAATTAGTCTTTTGTATAAAAATAATTTACATTCTTTTAGGTATTCGTTTACTGCAGTGATCCTTCGCATTCCACGCGAAAATGGATCTACTATTTTGCAGTGGATGAAAAAATATGCGTCCATAAAAAAGAGGTCAGTTTCTGCACAAACTGTCCCAATTTACTTAAAAATACCAGTTTTTTTTATTTGTTTGTAAACGGTTAAGGATAAATTAAGACGAACCAAGTATTATTTTTTAGCATATGAAGGTAACATTTCAATCTAAAGCGTATTGAAAGAAAATGTGTAGACTTACAAGGCTGTAAAAAACTTGTCATTTACATTTGTCTCTTTTTTTTCAAACTCTTTGCAATTTATACGATGACGTTCTACACCTCTTTTAAACTTCACTAAACAGCAAGAGACTAAAAAGAAACCAAACTGTCGTCAACATTCTGAGAGAATACTTGAAGACTAGTTGCAGCCCGTGAAATATTCACGGAAGTAAAACAAATTCTACATTTATGAAAATATGTATTCATAAATGTAAAATTTGTTTATATGTATCATTTATACATCGTCCCCTTTTACACCAGTTCAAAAATTTTTAGCTAGGTATTTAAATTTCTTTCAGTATCACGGACCCACCGAGATTCAAATTTCTAATTACTTTCGGAGAGAATCCAAGTATTCCTTTCTCGCTCTCTTGTATTCAAAATTCAATTCTCGTATTCTTTCATTGACGACAACCATCGTATGGGTTTTGGCCTATTTATACTATGATTGCCATCCCAATAGCATGGACCAAAGCAATGTTGAAATTTATAACCATGGCTCGATGTATATTGAAATTCGGTCATTCTCTCAATTCTAGAGCTAAGAGATCTTCTGATAAAACATTCAAATATTTCTGCAATAAAAGAACAGTCATTTATCAAAATAAAAGTAAACCACGGTGTCAGTTCTCTCAACTTTTAATGGAGTTGTTAAGAAATCAAAATTACGATCACAAGAAAATGGGCCAAGACAACGTTGAAATTTATAACTGTTGCTCTATTAATGTTGTAATTCTGCTATTCTCTCAATTTTACAGCTAAGAGATCTTCTGACAAAACATTCATATGTTGCTACAATAAAATAATTGTTCTTTATCAAGATGAAAGTGAACCACGGTGTCAGTTCTCTCAACTTTTGATGGAATTGTTAAGAAATCAAAATTGCTGTCACAATAAAGTAGGCCAAAACAATTTTCATTTTTATAACTATGGCTCGAATAATATTGAAATTCTGCTATTCTCTCAATTTTATAGCTAAGAGATCTTCTGACAAAACATTCAAATATAGCTGCCATAAAAGAACTGTTCCTTATCAAGATAAAAGTGAACCCTAACGTCAGTTCTTTCAACTTTTAAAAGTGGGCCAAAACAATGTGGACATTTACGAGTATAACAATGGCTCGATTAATGTTGAAATTCTCAATTTTACAGCTAAGAGATCTTCTGACAAAACATTCAAATATAGCTGCCATAAAAGAACTGTTCCTTATCAAGATAAAAGAGAACCACGACGTCAGTTCTTTCAACTTTTAAAAGTGGGCCTAAACAATGTGGACATTTATAACAGTGGCTCGATTAATGTTGAAATTCTCAATTTTACAGCTAAGAGATCTTCTGACAAAACATTCAAATAGAGCTGCAATAAAAGAACTGATCTTTATTAAGATTAACATGATTCACGACGTCAATTCTCTCAACTTTTGATGAAGTTGTTAAGAAATCAAGATTTCCCTGATACCAAGACTTTAACATTTAAACGAAAAAATTGCGTTATAATTGTTAACATGTATTAAGTAGCTTTTTATATATAAATACAAATATGTCAGCCAATGTATTATTTAGAACTTTGTGAAACATTTTAAAGCTTCTCTCCGTGCGTGAGAATTTTGCCAGTCAGCAAAATGGGGTAATTATCTTTAACAGTGCCCTTCAATCGGTATGTCGTGGGACACTATACAAATATCTCGTATAAATATATAATAATATATACAAATATCTCGTAAGACTGACAAATATTCCTCCATAGCTTGAATGATAAGACGCGTTTGTTCCAGCCTAAAGATTCAATTCCCATTGGTGCCCAGATTTTTAAAAAGGTTTCCGGTCTGTTTTTATTTAACACCTTTCTGGTTGATTGGGAGAGATTTGTATAAGGAAATATGCCCGTCAGGTTGTACTTTATACAATAATATTCCAACTTTGGCTAATTTTACATATTTTTTAAAATTTTCCTAAGCTTATTTCATTCGTTTATTTTTTATACAAAAATATCAAATTTAACCTCCGTAGCCAACTTGGTAAGACGCTTGAATGTGTGTACATTTTGCATTAGAACCCAGATTCTTTAAAAAAGATTTCAGTTTAGTATCTTTTGCCTCTTCTGGTTGGTTGAAAGAAATTGGAATATAGCAATAAACTCGTAAGGTTGTACTTAATGCAATAAAAGTGGAATACGTCAAATAAAATAAAGTGTTTATTTGTTAACAGTGTTATATAATAAAAAAACACTTATAAAACCCGATACAATAAATAACAAAACAACAAAAATAATTTACTCAGTAATCCTGGCAAAAACATTTTTTTCACTCTACTCTTATAAATAGTCAAAGTCATGTGAAAGCTCATACAATGTCCATACTGATTGTTCAATATGTGTTCTTGTTATGCAGAAGTGGTTTACATATATTTTGTAACCACTATGGAATAAAATATTTCACCTAGTAGGCCTTCAAGGAACGTGTAACATGACTGACACAGTACCGGACTATACATTCTAGATATGTTATTTCTCATCGAAAAATTAATGAAACAGGTAAAAATCAACAAGATAAAACAGACAACTTTATGAATCTTCAAATGTTCCAAACTTTGTGGGCATCGAGTAGTAAGACAATAATATTAAAAAAAATACAATTTATATAGCGCCGTTAAGAGAGCAAACTCTCCTCAAGAGGGCTCCAACTAGGGACTCGAACTCAGTATTATTGACAAATTAAAAATATTATAAAATAATACATGAAAGCTGAGTATAAGGATAGGAAGGTAGTGGCTGCGACCATTAGGTTAGGTACTTCCCGGGTACGCATATGTTAAGAAAAACATATTTGGTAAGAAAAACCACAGCAAACTTAGGGAAGACGAACTACAAAGAAACCTTTGTAGGTCTTGCGATATATGACATGAATTTTGATACGACCTCCCAAATAGAGTTATTTTAATACATATATATATATATACAATATATATATATATATATATATATATATATATATATATATATATATATATATATATATATATATATATATATATATATATATATATATATATATATATATATATATATATATATATATATATATATATATATATATATATTTTTTTTTTTTTTTTTTTTTTATCCACTTTGCACGGATTTCTCCTGTTACACAAAGAGGGTCTGCTTCTAGTGTTAGCTTATTCGTTAGGAAGAATATCAGCCAGGATTCTTCTCATACTGCTAGACGGTACCGAGAATATATCATTTAGTTGGTTCAATATCTCTATACCACGCGTGACTGAGTGTTTAGCCATGATATTCGTCCTGTAAGTTGGTATGTAGAACAGAGGGTGATTCCTTGCACGGATATATTTATTGGGTACATATAAACTTAGTGCTTCTAGAATCGCGGGACAGTTAAAGGAACCTTGGAAAACCTTTATTAGGAATATCGCAATGGATTCTTGCCTTCTTGTTTCAAGGCTTCTATAGTTACACACCGTGAGAAGTTCGACATGGTGAGGATATTTTGGGTAATCGCCCTTTGTTCTGTACCATAGATATCTGATTGTTGAGATAGCTATGAACTTTTTTATAGCACTTATACGAGTATACTCGCTTATTCACTCTTTCATCATTCATTCTCTCCACATGTCCAAACTATTAAAGCTCCTCTCTTTACCTTACTTAAAACATCCATTTTATCCATGCATTAATTTCTTATATCTTCATTCCGCTTTTTTTAAAACATTGACATTCCACAAATTTTCCTTAGTACACGAATCTCCACAGCATTAATCTTACTCTTATCGTTCTTTTGTTAAGTTCAAGTTTCACTTCCCTACATCAAAGTTTTGTTTTACTTCGCCTTTTTAAATCTCAGGGTATGTAACAGGGTACGTATGTATAGAAAAGTAAATGAAGTACCTTTATTTTGTTATATAATGCTTATTATCAATAGTACTTCAAGTTAGTATTACATGTTCCCTTCGAAGAGTGTCACTTAGGAAAAAGGTTTTATATTCACAGTCCACAAATGACGTGAGCTTAGCATATCGTGAGAGTGGGCAGCTCTCATGTCACAGCACAAAGGCTCGGTTTAGAATTAACACATCAAATCTGTGACGGGTCATTCACTAGCGGACTGAGGCGGTGCTGGCCTCGCAAAAGACATATTTAAGACATTTTTATCGCCTCATTCTAAAACGTTTTTTGTACGGGAGAACCAAACGACCACTCAGAAATGATAACTTGAAAAGAACAATAAATACAGGGCAGATATTACTTGATGTGAATATTAGTTGTCATTGATGGAGAGAACAGAAAAAATAAATGTACTTAAGTAAAAAAAAATCACCCATAAAAATAAATACTATATGAATGAATAAGTTACAGCGTTTATGGACAAATATGAAGGCTCGCTGCAGCTTCTTCGGGTTAAAATTACTAAATCCACAGGCTTTTTTTCCGGCCACGCTCAACAATACACATAAATATGTGTATATTCGGATTACCAATTCGGATATGTTTAGTGGTATCACAATGCTCTAAAAGTCTCCGGCCTGAACAATTGACAGCATACCTATGCATAGACAGATACCTAAACCCGAAGGCTTCCGGTCACGCTCGAATCGGATATGTTTAGTGGTATCACTAAGGTCGAACAGTTTCCAGGATGAACAAGTTATATCGCGTATGAACCGACACCTCGGCAGCCACCTCCAGGCATGATTAGCCGATGTTACAGTTGAAATTTGATTTCTCTACCCACGGTGGTATGGCAATTAAAGTCGATAGAATACGTGTTGTTTCGTTATATTTTGAAATATCAAAAATTCAATATCACACAGTTATCAATTTTTTTTTCAAAAAAATGGAAAATTCCGGTAGAAATTAAACAATATTTCAATAAATTAAATGATAAAGGGTCTTTCAAATTGAGCGGTTTTTTTTAATTCAATTTTTTTAAATTTTTGAATAAAACACACAACTTTTTTTTATTTACAAAAACTTTTTATTGGTCATTGAAGTATAATGTATGACATTTAAACATAAAAAAACAATATCCGCTAAATGTCCACCTCTTGCAGCTCCACAGATGTCCACTCTTTTTGGCATTGTCATTGTCCACTCTGTCATGTCCTCGTATGTCATCAGTTTGCTTAAACTCCAGAGGAAATCAATTCCATCTTATACGAGTATGAAATAAGCATTCTAAAGACACCAGACATAAATATTATATCAACATTGCATTTGTATTGATATACTGGAGTTTTCGGCCCCTTGTGTTAGTTGGTGATTTGAAAGAATGGTAAAAAATGGCCCGACTCGAAATGTTCTACGGGTTGAGTAAATTTACAGCTAACATAACGAACCTGGTAGTATTTTACAACTAACATAACGAATCTACTATTATTTTACAACTAACATAACGAATCTACTATTATTTTACAACTAACATAACGAATCTACTATTATTTTACAACTAACATAACGAATCTACTATTATTTTACAACTAACATAACGAATCTACTATTATTTTATAACTAACATAACGAATCTACTATTATTTTACGACTAATATAACAAATCTACTATTATTTTAAAACGTACATAAATACATACTAAAACGTATATACTCGAACTGGACAGGACCAACATGTGTTAAGATGATAATTTACACCAGTATTCTTGTGCCATCTTTAATGAATAGAAGAGAAACATGAACTTACAAAAGACTTAAAGGAACCGAATAATTCCTCCAGAAATGTCTAAAGTGAGAAGAATACATTGGGTGGTGAATACGGAATGAATGGATTAGGGTTAAATCGAAACTTAAGGCTGAAGTGTTAAGTGAAATCAAGAAGAGCACTTCGAGATGGTTTGGTCATATAGAACAAATTAATGAAAAAAGACTAACAAAATACGGTATAAATGTGAGTGGAAGGCGTAGTAAAGAAAGAGCAACGAAAGTGTATAGGTGGATTGAAAGAAGGAAATTAAAGTAGTCAGAGAAATTGTGGGGATTATATGAAAATATGTATGAGTGTAAACGAGGGGAAATATGTGTGTTGCAATAGAAAAGCCGGGCGTTTGTATGTATGCATATACCATATATGAAATACTTCAACTGATGTTGCGAAGGAAAATTCAGGGCTGAAAATGACATACATCCTAATTGTGAAATATGCAAAAGTGGTTTCACTGTGATACCATATACTCGTATGTCATCAGTGCTGCAACCTCAAAGGTTAAGATAGCCATAATTATCTGCAACCTCCAAAAGTAAGTGGAACTTTAAATACGAAGAACATAATAAATTTAATTAATTAATCATTCCTGACTTAAGAAATATTTATTTATTAAATGGTCAAAATAGAGTGTGGTCCGAAAGATAAAACTATAAAAATATGTTTTTTTGGTTGTCCTTTATGTGACAGGTTTGATTAACTAAACGCCATATCTTTGCCGTTTCTAATAAATATTGGATTTATTTTTTCTTCAAAGAACTGTCAAAGTTTTAATCGATTGTTTAATTTTTGAAATTTAATCAACTGAAGCTATAAATTGTCTAAAATGTACGCTTTTTTAGTTTTATTTATTATATTGATTCTTATAATTGCATTTTTGACTTTGATACGAAATCCCAAATCGTCATTATATAGGTGTCGTCGTTATATAAATTTATGATTATCGATTATTGAAAAATTTATATAACGACGATAATCATATTTATGATTATAATTATCGTCGTTATATAATTTTTTCCCAAAATCATTGACACACATTCGCTTGAAATGCCAAAAACAATCGAAGAGGCTTTCTTCAAATCACTTGACATTTTGGTTTATTCACGACTTAACAAACTCATGTGGATTAATTCCCCTAAGAATACTTCCATGCACGCATCACGATCCTTGACCTTCTGAGCCCTGACCTGTTCTGTGCTTGATTTGTAGTGGTTATTATTTTTTAACTTGATTCAATAGTTATACTTGTATGATGAACCTGAACGAGTCAGGTTGATGTTTATACTTCTTGCAATGTTTTAATTATTTTTATTTAAGGGTACTTAAAAGTTGAATGTGTATATTTCTTAATATTTAAAGTATGACCAAAACCGACCCTTGTACAAATAAGCAATTATTTTTCTTAAGTAAGTTTTAGAGCAATATTTTATTGTAATTTTTTCAATTTGTTGTGAGATCTAAAGCTGTCCCTGGCTCTCTCCAGGTTTCGTGTTGTACTGTCGACAAGTCCAATTTTCCGACGCCATACCTTCGTGACACCTTCTTCTCCACTCGCCTTATTTCCCCACAATTATACTGCTTATCTTCTCTCCACATATTATAACCGCAGCGGTTGTTTAACGTCAGAATGTTCCACAATTTACACAGCACGTGGAATATGAACTGATGTTCTAATTAATCTATTCCTAAAAAGCCGAACCATTTACTTATTTATTTAACACTACTATAAAATAATCTTGCGAAATTATGGTCAGGTTATAATCACTTCCAGCCAACCAAACTAAAGTAAATCGCATGATCGCAAAAGTTCTTCAAATTATGATTTGTTTCTTGATATGAACAATATAAATAAAAACTTTTGATATTATCAATTTAATTAAATTGTCTTATTTTGATATTTATTCACTTAAATTAGGAATCACGAAAGCAATCATGAGATAGTTTGGCCAGATCACGAAAGCAATCATGAGATAGTTTGGCCAGATCACGAAAGACTTACGAAACAAATATCCACGTATCTGTCTGAAATTAATTAGGAATCACGAAAGCAATCATGAGATAGTTTGGCCAGATCACGAAAGACTTACGAAACAAATATCCACGTATCTGTCTGAAATTAATTAGGAATCACGAAAGCAATCATGAGATAGTTTGGCCAGATCACGAAAGCAATCATGAGATAGTTTGGCCAGATCACGAAAGCAATCATGAGATAGTTTGGCCAGATCACGAAAGCAATCATGAGATAGTTTGGCCAGATCACGAGAGCAATCATGAGATAGTTTGGCCAGATCACGAAAGCAATCATGAGATAGTTTGGCCAGATCACGAAAGCAATCATGAGATGGTTTGGCCAGATCACGAAAGCAATCATGAGATGGTTTTGCCAGATCACGAAAGCAATCATGAGATAGTTTGGCCAGATCACGAAAGCAATCATGAGATAGTTTGGCCAGATCACGAAAGACTTACGAAACAAATATCCACGTATCTGTCTGAAATTAGTGAAAAACGAACATGAGATAAACCGAAGTCGAAAAAAACATTTTTAACTGATAGGAAGTTAAGAAGTATAAAAAATAGGATAACATGCATGAAGATATGTATGGATGTAATTGCATGATCATAAAATTATTCAAATTATCGTTAATTTGTTTAAAGCATAGAAATTGGCATGGCAAGTATGCTAACCAATAATAGCGCTTTGTTAACATTATAGACAGTTGATAAACCGTAAATCATAATAACACTTTGTTGAATTTCTAATACATTGTTTGTTGTTACATGCATCGTATACTTACCGATCTGGGGAAACTGGCAGAAATAGAAACATGGGAAAAGGTTAAGAGGCAGTTCAATTTGATTCCACAACGACCCTAGGGTACAAAATAAGTATCCATGTAGCATAGTGCACACTAGAAGATCGAAATAGGCTAAACTTTTATGAGTGCGACGTCACTAAGCGGCGAAGAAAGAACAGCCCAAAGGTACTCCTCTTTCAACGGCGACTTACATGATTTTGAAAAGAGTTGTTGCAACAATGAACTCAAGATCTGACGTCATGAAAGAAGGAAAGAGTAACTCCCAGTGCAGTAAATATACATACAAATCGGCTTAAGGCCTGGAGTTTAAACAGACTTTCAAGTTGCCAATAATTTAACGGAATATTTGTAATGTTGCTTAACTATCGTTTGACGTCACTAGATCAAAGTAGCCAATCGGTCCAAAGATGTACCGATATAAGGCTGAATAGAAATACCTTCGGAAAGTATAAGATTGATCCAGGTGGCTGATGGATTGAAATATTCGTAGTAAAAGTAAGAATGAGATATCATCAATCAAAAGAAAAAGAAGGGATGGTAGAGAGGCAAGAAAAATCAGGAATAAAACACGTTATTTTACTGACTGAAATGAAGAGTTTTTTTCAGTCGCTTCTTAAAGCAAGCCAAGGACGGAGTGAGTCTTATATTGGTTTGTAGCTGGCTTCAGAGTCTCACTGCATGGACAGTAAAGACGACGTAAAAAAAAAGAAGAGCAGTAAAATGGGAAGGCCAATAAACAATCTCTGTTTGAGCGTAGCGCTAGTCCATGATCGGAAAGACGCTGAAATTTTTCGGCAAGATAAGACGGGGTGGCGGAACAGTTAAGGATATTATACAATAGATATAGTTTGTGAATAGACGTATATTTGGAAATAACATTATTAGTGGAATAAAATAAATATATTTCGAGATGTTACTGTTATCAAACATACAAATACAAAGTGTTTACGTTATTTTACTGACTAGAAATTAGGAGTTTTTTCAGTCGCTTCTTAAAGCATGCCAAGGATGGAGTGAGTCTAATGTTGGTTTGTAACTGGCTTCAGAGTCTCACTGCATGGACAGTAAAGACGACGTAAAAAAATAAGAGCAGTGAAATGGGAAGGCCAATAAACAATCTCTGTTTGAACGTAGGCCTAGTCCATTATCGCAAAGACGCTGAAAATTTTCGGCAAGATAAGACGGAGTGGTGGAACAGTTAAGAATATTATACAATAGAGATAGTTTGTGAATAGACGTCTATTTGGAAATAGCATTATTAGTGGAATAAAATAAATATATTTCGAGATGTTACTGTTATCAAACATACAAATACAAAGTGTTTACGTTATTTTACTGACTAGAAATTAGGAGTTTTTTCAGTCGCTTCTTAAAGCATGCCAAGGACGACGGAGTGAGCCTAATGTTGGTTTGTAACTGGCTCAGAGTCTCACTGCATGGACAGTAAAGACGACGTAAAAAAATAAGAGCAGTGAAATGGGAAGGCCAATAAACTATCTCTGTTTGAGCGTAGGCCTAGTCCATTATCACAAAGACGCTGAAAATTAATAAGACGGAGTGGTGGAACAGTTAAGAATATTATACAATAGAGATAGTTTGTGAATAGACGTTTATTTGGAAATAACATTATTATTGGAATAAAATAAATATATTTCCAGATGTTACTGTTATCAAACATACAAATACAAAGTGTTTCGATACAGAACATTTGTTGTAGGTTCTCATTCTCCCCGGTAGCGGCACTAGCGAGGGGGTTTATCTGTTTTCCATCAACACGGAAGTGGCACAGGGGGCATAATTACCTAGAAGGATATGAGCCGTTTCCAATCAACCAAAAGCCGAAGGGGGGGCTGCAAAGAGCTGTAAGGGAGCAGCGAGCAACCAACAAGCCACTAAATTATGTAACGATTTCATTCTGCAGGCGTGCGTGATCGAATTAGGATATCAGAGCCGCTGTTGTGATTTGATGAACCTGATGCTAGATGATTCCCGCCAAAATTATTCTCGTGCAATCTCTGCTCTTTCTGATTTCGGACTATGCGGACATCTGTTATTTGGATACTACGGAGGAACAGCTAGATAAATTACAGCGTCTTCAAAATGTTTGTCTAAGATTTATTTGTAATCTGAGAAAGTACGACCATCTCACTCAATACCAGAAGGTGCTGAACTGGTTAAACTTGTGCCAAAAAATATGCCAAATTCACATACCGTCACTATTGTATAATATCCCTAACTGTACCGCCGCCCCCTCTTATTTCACCGAAAATATTTAGCGTCTTTCCGATCATAGACTAGTGCTACGCTCAAACAGAGGTTGTTTATTGGCCTTCCCATTTCACTGCTCTTATTTTTTTACGTCTTCTTTTATTGTCCATGCAGTGAGACTCTGGAACCAGTTACAAACTAATGTTAGACTCATTCCTGATTTTTCTTTCCTCTCCACCATCCTTTCCTTTTCCTTTGATTGATGATATCTCATTTTTACCTTTACTATGAGTATAAATAATTATTTGGATATTTTTGCGGCCATGTAACTTTCTTTGTTTACTTTTGTCTGATTGGTCGGAAGACATTGTCGCCTGGCAATAAGCCCACAAGCAATGCATAATAATTTGACATTGACATGTAAGCAGTGCTATACAATATAAAAAGAACAATACAAGTCGAACAACACAGCAAAGCAAATCCATACAATTCGATCGATTCATATCGACAATAACAGCTTCTTAACTTTACTTTTGTAAGTAGTTAAAGTGGTATAAAATTTCATACAATACCCATATTACCCAATATTTGCAGTTTTATTATGAAAAAATTACATACAATACCCATATTACCCAATATGTGCAGTCTTAATTTGTAAAAATTCATACAATACCCATATTACCCAATATGTGCAGTCTTATTATTTAAAAATTCATACAATACCCATATTACCCAATATGTGCAGTCTCATTATGTAAAAATTCATACAATACCCATATTACCCAATATGTGCTGTCTTATTATGTAAAAATTCATACAATACCCATATTACCCAATATGTGCAGTCTTATGATGTAAAAATTCATACAATACCCATATTACCCAATATGTGCTGTCTTATTATGTAAAAATTCATACAATACCCATATTACCCAATATGTACAGTCTTATGATGTAAAAATTCATACAATACCCATATTACCCAATATGTGCTGTCTTATTATGTAAAAATTCATACAATACCCATATTACCCAATATGTGCAGTCTTATGATGTAAAAATTCATACAATACTCATATTACCCAATATGTGCAGTCTTATGATGTAAAAATTCATACAATACCCATATTACCCAATATGTGCTGTCTTATTATGTAAAAATTCATACAATACCCATATTACCCAATATGTGCAGTGTTATGATGTAAAAATTCATACAATACCCATATTACCCAATATGTGCTGTCTTATTATGTAAAAATTCATACAATACCCATATTACCCAATATGTACAGTCTTATGATGTAAAAATTCATACAATACCCATATTACCCAATATGTGCTGTCTTATTATGTAAAAATTCATACAATACCCATATTACCCAATATGTGCAGTCTTATGATGTAAAAATTCATACCATACCCATATTACCCAATATGTGCAATATTATTATGTAAAAATCATACAATACCCATATTACCCAATATGTGCGGTATTATTACGTAAAAAATCATACTATACCCATATTATCCAATACGTGCAGTCTCATTATGTAAAAATTCATACGATACCCATATTACCCAATATGTGCAGCAGCATGGTGTAAAAATTCATACAATACCCATATTACCCAATATGTGCAGTCTTATTATGTGAAAATTCATACAATACCCATATTACCCGATATGTGCAGTGTTATTATGTAAAAATTCACGCAATACCCATATTATCCAATATGTGCAGTCTTATTATGTAAAAATTCATACAATCCCTATATTACCCAATATGTGCAGTCTTATTATGTAAAAATTCATACAATACCCATATTACCCAATATGTGCAGTCTCATTATGTAAAAATTCATACAATACCCATATTACCCAATATGTGCTGTCTTATTATGTAAAAATTCATACAATACCCATATTACCCAATATGTGCAGTCTTATGATGTAAAAATTCATACCATACCCATATTACCCAATATGTGCAATATTATTATGTAAAAATCATACAATACCCATATTACCCAATATGTGCAGTATTATTACGTAAAAAATCATACAATACCCATATTATCCAATACGTGCAGTCTCATTATGTAAAAATTCATACGATACCCATATTACCCAATATGTGCAGCAGCATGGTGTAAAAATTCATACAATACCCATATTACCCAATATGTGCAGTCTTATTATGTGAAAATTCATACAATACCCATATTACCCGATATGTGCAGTGTTATTATGTAAAAATTCACGCAATACCCATATTATCCAATATGTGCAGTCTTATTATGTAAAAATTCATACAATCCCTATATTACCCAATATGTGCAGTCTTATTATGTAAAAATTCATACAATACTCATATTACCCAATATGTGCAGTCTCATTATGTAAAAATTCATACAATACCCACATTACCCAATATGTGCATTGTTATTATGTAAAAATTCATACAATACCCATATTACCCAATATGTGCATTGTTATTATGTAAAAAATTATACAATACCCATATTACCCAATATGTGCATTATTATTATGTAAAAATTCATACAATACCCATATTACCCAATATGTACATTGTTATTGTGTAAAAATTCATACAATACCCATATTTTCCAATATTTGCATTATTATTATGTAAAAATTCATACAATACCCATAATAACCAATATGTGCATTGTTTTTATGTAAAAATTCATACAATACCCATATTACCCAATATGCACAGTCTTGTTGTGTAAAAATTGTACAAATAATTTAATTAGTTGCAACCATTTCCCTATGGAACAAAATATTTTGTCGGGTCTATAAGGAACATACGAGGATACCATGACAAACTGAGTTAGTTCCGGACTATTGTAATACGCAATGACGATCTTAAACAATGTTTTAAGGTCAAGCATCTTTCTTCTATCTGACAAGATTTTTAAGCCTCATCACTTTCAACAACAGACCATAGTCCACTCAGTTATTGAGATCTGCAGTATAAAGTTTACCAAACGTTAAAAAAATTACATAGAAGAAGGATTTTACTATATAATAATAAGTTGAATATTATGTTCTAATTTAATCAAAATACCCTACTGACATGAAATCTTGGGCAGCGCACCTCTCAAACGCCTCAAGAGCCGACCCTGATAATCGCGCGGTAGCAACTGCTCGAGTGGGGTCGCTCCAGATCTTCGAGGGGAGGTGCAGGGCAGTTAGAACTAGCACTCTACCTTCAGCACCACAGATAAAACCGATCACTTCACGCCAAGAATAGACTTAGAAAGAACAAATCACCGAAGGCAGGGGCGTGGCGGTATTGATTTTATTGAAGATTTGTTTTTCTATTAAGAATTATTTTTTACAATTGATTGCAGATTATATAATTTGGTGAATTAATTACCAAGAGATGATGATGATAGATGATCGATGGATACGTAATAGTTAAGTGCTGTTTGAAAAATTGAATACATAAATTATAAATAAAATAGAATCGATTATTCGGAGAAAGGAAAAAAAATTTATTTTCCTTAGTTTACAGGAGAAGAAATATGCCGATGACAACAGCTTTGTTGACAACTATACGATTTTCACACCGTTTCCATTTTTTTGCAAAACGTGTGAGTTGCCAGGTGTTGATAAGTATACATATCAAGTATTACCACCACATGATAGTTGCCAGATGTTGATAAGTATACATATCAAGTATTGCCACCACATGATAGTTGCCAGGTGTTGATAAGTATACATATCAAGTATTGCCAGCACATGATAGTTGCCAGATGTTGATAAGTATACATATCAAGTATTACCACCACATGATAGTTGCTAGATGTTGATAAGTATACATATCAAGTATTGCCCCCACATGATAGTTGCCAGATGTTGATAAGTATACATATCAAGTATTGCCACCACATGATAGTTGCCAGATGTTGATAAGTATACATATCAAGTATTGCCACCACGTGATAGACATACTGATTTTGTATTTGTGTAATTTCAAACAACGATATGTAACATAACATTTTTGGCTCCTCATTTTTCTTAATAAATTGACACATCAAGTTTTTCCAAACGATATTATGTTTGGATAATGACTGACACACCAAGTTTTGCCACAACATGCTGAGAAATATTTTCTATAAATTGGGGGGAATAAACCCAATATGACAAAAAACGGACATATCAGCTTGTACCGTAACGCCACAGAATTAACCCTTATATAGTATTAAAAAATTTAAAGCAGATAAGTTTGTGTTTCCTTCTGTCTATTTTTCGGCACGTTGTACAAAGTAGTTTTAGCAACATTCCTATCGCACTAGACAACTTAGGAGGCTTTCAACTTCAGTTAAATCAGCACTGTGCTGTACATTTTTATCTTGTATGAAGGTACCTTTTTCTCGAGCTGTGTCATCAACAGTTGCAGACCTTTAATAGTAACATATTTCACTTTATATCCAGACAAATTGTCATCTGCATTTATCGAATCGCGCACAGTTTTGGATTTTTTTCTGTCCCGGTTAATGCAATTAAATCAAAGAGATGACTAATCAAACGATCGAGGGTTTATTTTAGATACGCAAAAACACCTTACAAAATGAGAAACACGAAACAATAAAAAGAAAATATGTATTTACAAAAGAAAAGCTTTTATTTACAAAAATATATGTATTTACAAAAAAAAGCTTTTATTTACAAAAAATATATGTACATATATTTACAAAAAAAAGCTTTTATTTACAAAAATATATTTTTCTTCTGCTTCCTCTTGGTTTAGGTCGTATGACCTGTTTGTGACGGTGGGCTGTCCTGGGATGATGACGTCTAGCTGTTCTTCCACCTTTTCAGCGACCTTCCTTGTAATATCCTCCATGCTGTCCACATGTTCACTCCAGAAGCACCTTCTGTTTCTTCCCCACTTCACTATGTCTTCAACACCCCAGACAGATCTTATCGTCTCATTTCTGATCCGATCTCTAAGAGTTCTGCCTGCGATGGAGCGTAGGGTCCTCACAAAAATATACGAGTATGTATTGGGTGTTAACATAAGTTGTGTCCGTTTTTTTTTTTTCAATTTAAAAATGAACACCAAAAGTAAAATAAAATGGTAAATGTTATACGGCATTCGAAAGATTTTTTTCTGCTCTACAAGAAATTGTGTTTGCTTTTACGTTACATATATTATTTTATTTTATTACAAGCCTTCAAAATGGAATGTCAAGTTGACGAAAGGGAGCATTTTTGACACCTCCTTCTGTTCGCGTTCAATCGAGGGAATAAAACTGCTCGCGGTATTTGCGAAGTGTACGGTGAAGATGCTATGAATGAAAGGACAGCTCGTCGATCGTTTTTGCGTTTCAAAGACGGTAATTTTGACCTGAAAGACATAAAGCGTTCCGGACGACCAGTGGACTTCGATGAGGACCGCTTAAACCGTATTTTTCATGAAGATCCCCTTCAAACATTTTTCATCACCATTTTCAAACAATTTTTCAAAACTTTTTCAATATATTCATAGCTTCCCAAAACGAAACATTCACATCAGATGGCATAACTCCATTTTCATAATCATCTTCTGTATTGCACTTTTATTACACGTGTAATCAGCACTATGCTGTTGAAATGGGCGCATTAATAAGAATACATGGGGTAACCATGTATGACAGCTACGGAATGAATTTATAAGGGATGAATGTGAACGTAAGACTGATGTGTTAAGTAAGTTGAAGAAGAGCACGCTCAGAAGGTATGATCATGTAAAACGAAAGAATGAATGACGAAAGACTAACAAAACAAATACATAGTGCAAATGTGAATGGAAGATGAGTGGGAGGAAGGCCAAGGAAAGTGTGTTGGGATCAATTAAATGATATTTTAAAAGAAGGAAATCTAGACAGAGAAATCGTAAAAAATGTATTTATTTATTTATTTGTTATTACACATGACAAGAAATATAGATAATTTGCGAAAAAACAACAGGTAATTTAATTTGGACATTTTTTTGGATCTGGGATCCTTTCATTTGTAGTATCCCCAGTAAACTAGGGTTTTGCCTGTATCTCACTGAGGATATTTAACATGAAAAAATATATCGATACTTCTTTCCGATTTTTGATTACACAAAAACAAAACCCCGCTGCAAAATTTATAAGGATGTAGAGAAGGCCAAGGATGTGTGTGTTGAGATAAAAAATGTATAAGGATGTAGAGAAGGCCAAGGATGTATGTGTTGAGATAAAAAATGTATAAGGATGTAGAGAAGGCCAAGGATGTGTGTGTTGAGATAAAAAATGTATAAGGATGTAGAGAAAGCCAAGGATGTGTGTGATGAGATGAAAAATGTATAAGGATGTAGAGAAGGCCAAGGATGTGTGTGTTGAGATAAAAAATGTATAAGGATGTAGAGAAGGCCAAGGATGTGTGTGTTGAGATAAAAAATGTATAAGGATGTAGAGAAGGCCAAGGATGTGTGTGTTGAGATAAAAAATGTATAAGGATGTAGAGAAGGCCAAGGATGTGTGTGATGAGATGAAAAATGTATAAGGATGTAGAGAAGGCCAAGGATGTGTGTGTTGAGATAAAAAATGTATAAGGATGTAGAGAAGGCCAAGGATGTGTGTGATGAGATGAAAAATGTATAAGGATGTAGAGAAGGCCAAGGATGTGTGTGTTGAGATAAAAAATGTATAAGGATGTAGAGAAGGCCAAGGATGTGTGTGATGAGATGAAAAATGTATAAGGATGTAGAGAAGGCCAAGGATGTGTGTGTTGAGATAAAAAATGTATAAGGATGTAGAGAAGGCCAAGGATGTGTGTGATGAGATGAAAAATGTATAAGGATGTAGAGAAGGCCAAGGATGTGTGTGTTGAGATAAAAAATGTATAAGGATGTAGAGAAGGCCAAGGATGTGTGTGATGAGATGAAAAATGTATAAGGATGTAGAGAAGGCCAAGGATGTGTGTGTTGAGATAAAAAATGTATAAGGATGTAGAGAAAGCCAAGGATGTGTGTGTTGAGATAAAAAATGTATAAGGATGTAGAGAAGGCCAAGGATGTGTGTGATGAGATGAAAAATGTATAAGGATGTAGAGAAGGCCAAGGATGTGTGTGTTGAGATAAAAAATGTATAAGGATGTAGAGTAGGCCAAGGATGTGTGTGTTGAGATAAAAAATGTATAAGGATGTAGAGAAGGCCAAGGATGTGTGTGTTGAGATAAAAAATGTATAAGGATGTAGAGAAGGCCAAGGATGTGTGTGATGAGATGAAAAATGTATAAGGATGTAGAGAAGGCCAAGGATGTGTGTGTTGAGATAAAAAATGTATAAGGATGTAGAGAAGGCCAAGGATGTGTGTGATGAGATGAAAAATGTATAAGGATGTAGAGAAGGCCAAGGATGTGTGTGTTGAGATAAAAAATGTATAAGGGTGTAGAGAAGGCCAAGGATGTGTGTGTTGAGATAAAAAATGTATAAGGATGTAGAGAAGGCCAAGGATGTGTGTGATGAGATGAAAAATGTATAAGGATGTAGAGAAGGCCAAGGATGTGTGTGTTGAGATAAAAAATGTATAAGGATGTAGAGAAGGCCAAGGATGTGTGTGTTGAGATAAAAAAATCTGGCGCTCTGTCCTTTCTACCTACGTCGACGGGAAAATGGTGTAATGATAAGTATGTATGTATGGATTCATAGTTTTGATTTCAGATTCACTTTCAGATCACATTCCATCAAAATTAGTGAAGTTTTAACTTATTGTAATCCATTCAGTCAAACACTGTCTATTCCATTTTACATAATGGTTTAACCCTACAGGATTCAAGGTTTTAGCCCAAACAAGGAGCCCAAACAATAATAGTCTATGATCCCCTTATAATAAGGTGATAACCTTGAAACCGGTAGGGTTATACCGTTATATAAGAATAAACAGTGTTTGACTACACAAATTTCAATGTAATTTGTTTAATCAAACACTATTTATTCCACTTTTTGTAACGGTATAACGCTACTGGTGTCAAGGCTTTTACCTCATCATCAGGGAAGTACAAACAAGACTTGTTTGTACTCCCTTGAAGATGAGGTGAAAGCCTTGAAACCGGTAGGCTAATACCGTTACAAAAAGTGGAATAAACAGTGTTTGATAAAACAAATTACAATGTCTTTAAAACTCTACAATGTTAATGCCTTAACTATAAATCAATTAATTTAAATGTGTTTAAACCTCCACAGTGTCAATGTCTTAATTATAAATAATATATTGTTGACTTAATAAAAAGGAAACTAATAGATATTCTCTTTTCGAACATTAATATCAACTTAAATTGTATTTCAATCAGGAACTAAATACACGTCTCGAAAACATTGTTAAGTAGTCCACAACAATAGAAATCGGGACGTTATCTTCTCGACATGAAAAATTGATCGCAAAACTCACGAGATCTGACAGTGTTTCCTTTTCAGTACAATCCTGTTATTTCCGTAAAGAGCTTGATATATCTGTTATTTGTTATGAAACGGCTGGATCCCCCGAGACTGATTCATTTTCTTTGTTTAGTGCGTAAGAAGAGAATAAACATGTTAATAAAACATGAAATCGTTAGGGAGAAAGCTTTCTCCTGGATCACGGGAGAACGGGGATCGGAGAGCGGTGCCCTGAAAGGTATTTTCACATAATGCAGAATCGACATGAACGCATTAAACTCACTCGTAAAGTTCATACTCAGACAGCTGAACCAGGAGATGAGTAATACAAACGTGAAGATGACGTGGTCACATCACATGACTCTTCTAATTATCTTTTACACTTTGAAGTTCTTCATTTATCACGTCGTCTTTTATCCATGCTGAAACCATGCGTCCATGCTGAAACCAGCTTCCGGTTATACCATCGGAAACCTCCATGTCTTGTTGGTAAGATACATGTATTTCAATACGGAGGTGCTGGTTCGATTCCCGTGGAAATCCCATTTTTTGTAAACAGAATTCTAGTCAGGTTTTTCCTAAAAGGCTCATTTACATTTGTCGAATCTGTTGAAAGAGATGGCGTCGTAGCAATAATGTCACCATATATTATTGTATACAATGAAAGTGTTATACAATGCAATACATTGTTGACGTTGTACGGCACAGGTACAAAGAACTGTGGTAATAGGTGGATGGTTGCTGCCCAATGCTCGGAGAATTCAGCTCACGTTAAAAGTTGTAGATCGGTGAAAAGTAGCAGAAATTCTTCTTAGGCAGGTAGTAGATGGTCTCAAGTAAAAGGCAGTAGGCAGAGTGAACTGAGAAAGTTTATTTTTGGCATTTAGCGTTTCTTATATGCGGCTGATCGCTCATCGCAAGCACCTGTTTTCGCCGGTGCACGCCGTCATAACTCTCGAAATATCACAATTTTTGACAGTTTTGCACGTGCAGAGGCCGACCGACTTTCGATACAGTCTCGCGATGACCGTGCATAAGTCACATTTATATTACAGTCGCGACACAGCACGGACCCCAACAAACATAAATATCATCGAAAAATACCAAATAACATCAAAATATAACCAAGAATTTACATATCAAAACAAACAAGAAAACAAATACATTCTATGTTTTATGGTGACGCATACGTCCGATACAGACGTGCTTCAAAAAGCGAATTAATAACATGACATCTCTTTTCAGTGACATGGGGCTATTTTTTTTTCTTTTTATTTCAAGTCAATAATATAACGTGTTTCAATCCCGAATTTTCTTTCATCTACTCCATCGCTTCCCTTTTCCTGGATTGATAATATTTCACTTTTACTAATGAGTAAAATGTATATATTATTCATAAATTTTACACAAATAAAAAATTATTTAAATATTTTTTTCGACCATGCTGCTTCCTTTATTTACTTTTTTGTGGATGGTTGCAAGAGATTGCTAACTGGTAATGAATCAACCAGATTAATTTACAATGAAATGTTTAATAAATAAAAAAAATAATACATTTTTCAGGTTTTCTATAGTAATTTGTATCTTCCTTTTCCTTCTCCATCGATGATATTAATACATTATTTTTTATTTTAATTTTTTTTATCTCTTTTTTTTATATTGCAAAGATTTTTTTCTATATCAATAATGCAACCCCTTCCCCTTTCCTTTCTCTAAAAACTTTATAATAACAATTGTATAATTGGTTGGAAAGATTGTCCCTTGGTTATAAATTCACCATGCTGTTTACTGTACAACGAAGTTTTAAATAGGTATCATCATCATTGTCAACCAAGGTCGACCCACTGCTGGATGAAGGTCTCCCCAAGTTGACTTCAAATAGTTCGGTTTTTTGCTCGTTGATGCCATGCGATGCTGCCATGCTTCCTGATTTCATATATCCAGCATACCTTCGATCTTCTTCTGGGCCTCTTTATGCCTCTTGGGTACCATTGGATTATTTCGGATGTCCATCGAGAATTTATAAATAGGTAAACAAATAGTTTTTTTCATTTTTTTACGCATTGCTAACTTAACACGAAAACTGCGACCAGAAAGTGTTATGGATCTGTCTTTACCACACTCTGCAAACAGCAAAATGTCGAGAGGACTGGAGAAAAATGTGCACGACATATAGCAATTCTGGAGACAAGAGCAAGCAAAGAAGAACACAAGAAAATAATATTTTTTTTTGTTGCAAAGTCTTTCGTAGAAAACTGAGGACACCGTATGTAATACTGTTTCATGGAATATCGCACCTCGAGAGCACTCCAAAAATTTATCTGAAGTAGCTAATGCGTACCAGTAAAAATGATGAATTCGTGAGAAAACTGTAAAAATCAGTCTGAAAGTACATCCGACAGGCATCAAACTCTGTAGACCTGAATGATCACAAAGTATGTAAACTACAAGACCGTGGAACAGGTATTGGTAAAAAAATAAAATCGAAAGTGATAAAAACGATTGCTTTTTTACAAAATTTTTGCAATATCTATTTCTTGAAAAATGTAACATACGGGTTCTTAGCGAGAAGTGTCAACAACATTAATAATAATAAAAAATAATTTAAAAAGTATCGTTTACTTTCTATTAGGTTGTTTCGATAACAATGGCTGATTTTAATATAATATTTTATTTTATCATTTCGAACGTTCTTTGCTAGGAAATATTTTTTCCTAAGCTTTAGTTTCAATGTTAGGAATCTGGTATGCATATTTATTGAGTTAGGCAATTAATTTGCATTATTTAAGTTCTCCAGAAATGGAATTAAAAAAGAAAAATTACGTTTTTTTTTTGTAGAAATTTGAACTTGGGCATTATGCATTTCAAAGAGTAATAAATTTAAGTTAAAAACAAGTTAAGTAATAAATTTGTATATAGGTATAGCTTTGACAAATGTTTGTATAGTAATTTACTTGTTTAATAAAAAAAAAAAAAAAAAAAGCATTTCAAAGAGCACGCAATAGTAAACAAACATGGGGAGAAGGAACCACTTCTGAACGAACAGTGCGGCATTGATTTGAAAAGGTTAGGAACGAAGACGTAATTCTAAAAAGTAAAGATGAAAAAGGTCGAGGACGTTCTACGAGTACTAATGTTGAAAACGACGAATCGAAAGTATTATACGAGTATTATTGGAAGAAAACATTTAACAAACGGTACGGGAAATGTCACAAAAATTGGTTTTTGGTTCTGCTACAATTTTTAAACATTTAAAGCAAATTTTTAAAGATAAAAATGCTTGATAAGTGGGTTCAACATGAACTCGACGATAACCGAAAAAAAAATTCTTCAAAGTACGTTCTTCTTTGCAGTTGCGTAACCGCAATGATCAATTTCTTAATAATATTAATCTCTATTTAAAAGAATACGAGTCGGGATACGATGCATTATCTCATCCGCCTTACTCACCCGATCTAATGCCAAGTGATTTTCACCTTTTTAAGCACAATTAGAGAGAAGCAGCAGAAAATACCTTAAAAGAATTCTTGGATTGTAATCCGCCTGAATTTTATTTACGCAAATTAGATTGCAATTCATTGGTAAAAATACGTGGAATCAAATGGTTCTCAATTCGAACAATAAAGTGTATTTTCTCTAAAGTTAAATTTAGTTGAATTTCAAGGTTTAAATCGGCCATGCTTTTCGAAACAACCTAATATTATTGACAGATAAAAAATATTACAAAATAAATATTTATAAATTGAGTGTAGGATAGGAAGGTTTTGGCTGCGACTATTAAATTAAGAACTTCTGCAAATGTTATGAAAACATGTTTGGTTAGAAAATGTACCAAGGGATGGGGAACTTCAAAGAACAGACCAATAAAGCAGCAGTTATCTCCGGATGCCTGAGAAACACTGTTTGGGGCAATAAACACATGTTGGTGGAAAACAAAGTCAGAATATACAAAACATGCATAAGACCTGTTATTACTTACGGAATCGAAGCAAGACCAGACTCTGTAAGAACGAAACACCTCCTCAGAACAACAGAAATAAAAACACTGCGGCCTATCGTAGGTAGAACCCTTAGAGATAGGATACCTAATGAGGAAATCCGCAGAAGTTGTAACATTGAGGACATCGTGAGATGGAGTAGTCAGAAAAGACGATTCTGGAGGGACCACGTTGAGAGGATGAACCCCGCGAGAATACCTTAGATTGTAATGCACGAGATTCCAGAGGGTCGTCGACGTCTGGGACGTCCACCAAAGAGATGGAGAGAAAGTTGGACATCTTCGTCACAGGACCAAAACTGAAATTCTGTTTAAACAGATCGCAAGATCTAGAAGAAGAAGAAGGAGGAGGATGGGGAACTATAAAGAAACTTCGATAGAGTGTTGTATGTGTACGTAGTGTTCATATAATATTATACATTTTGATAAAATCTTATCTTTAAGCGCTTCTTAAAGCTGCACACGGTGCTGTATAAATTGTCCTTTTATTGTTATAATTATTTTTAACAATCGGACTAATTTCTCCTTCATCACACCCTCCTCGTATGTGTGACAACAATGTATCGCATGAACCAGGGAAAAATTGCTATCGGTCCGTGATCGATGACGCTTTTTAACTTTATGATTTGTGTTGATTACGTGTTTACCGCTGGATTTATGGCCCGGCCCCGAGGCCCGTGTGGGCTGCTTTATTACTATTTGATTCATCGGCCTCGCTGACAGATTAATGCCGCTACAATTATGTATTCATAAATAATACCTTATAAATCTCAATAAAATGGCGGAATGAACCGTTACACACCCTATACGCTCCTCGCTCACATGTCTCGGAACATTTAACACTTTCCCTCGTAACGTTACTTCTTATTCCTCACACTAATTAAAAGTGACTCAGGTTCCAAATGCATCAATGGTTTTTACTCAAATTATCATTAACTTATTTATCGTTAGTTGGAAGTGATTTCCATATAGCAATTAACCCACCAAGTCTTCTTCTTCATGTGCCATGATCGGTCTCCCTAATGTTGGCGATTAATCTTTTGTGTATTCTTATTTAATTTGTTAAACAGATTTATATATATATTTGCTGAAATCTCAAACCATCATTTTTGTTTTTGCTACAGTAAAACACCTCGTAAAAAAGAAAACAGATATTTTCAAATGTGCTAAAATACCAAAAGCTTTTAGGGGCGAAACTCTTTTAGAATATCGAGATTTCCCTCTACACCCAAAACCCATCATTCGTCACTGACCAGAGAGGCACTCCGTATCCCCACGCTGGACGATCCTTTACAAATCGATATACTTAACCTCTATCTCGTCGTACGAAGCGCAAACTGTGATAACTATTTTTGACAAAAATGCACATTTCTTTCTTAAGCCAGCAGGTGTGGTGAGTTTTTTCAACGTATTTCTTTACGATTCATTTATTATACAAAGCGCCATCTAGCAAGTTTATTTCCACATTAAAATCACCAGCTAACCAGAATAATGTAACATGAAATAATTACAAATACTAGATTTAGTGTGACAACATATGTATTCGTTCAAAAAAAATAAACAGTAAATGTCATCAAAGGTCAGGAAAACAAACAAGATCGAAAAAAGAAAAGGAACAAAAATGCCAAGATCACGTATTGTATTGTACATTATTGTATTACACTTTCGTTGTATACAGTACAACCTTACGAGCTTACTACCATGTAGCAATCTCCTCAAACTAACCAGAAAGATGTCAAAGAGGCCTAAAGTTAAAAGCAGATTGGAATCCATGTTTTTTTTATTTGCTTTCCAGCGGGATTTAAACCCACAGCCTCCGGGCTGGAAGACAGGCGTCTTACCAACTAGGCCACGGAGGTCGTCATGCTATATCGCTTAAACTTGATAGAGGTCAAATATTATTATAACGATGACCAAAGTAACGAAATGTTCAGTATAACGAATATCTCTTGTTTACTCGAGCAAACTTACATAAAATGGGATATTCAACAAATAACGTTTTAATGAAATAATTTTTTTAGTATAACGAACATTTGTCGGACTAACATAGCTGCTGAGGTATCCAAATTATCAGGCCTAGATTCAATTATTTTATTTCTATTTAAAATTATACATGAAAGTAATCAAGATGTTCACTTAAAAATATAACTCATATAATACCAAGGACTAAAATCCCAATCACCAATTCATCTCATGCACAGCTTCGTGATGTCAACAGGTCAGTGAAAATATTGCTAATTATACACAATATATGAAAAAAATAAAATGCCAATTCCTCAGTCAATTCAGCCACTATCCTCCTAAACCCTGACAGTGAACCAAATACGTTCGCATTCGAATCCCCTACCGCATTGTACTCTCGGCATATTCATACTTCTAGTTTATAGAAGTCGATATTAATTCTAAATGTAGCTACACTGAACTTCAGGTTACACTTAAATCAATACATTGATAACTCATCTTCGTTATTAATGTAGCACTTAAATCAATACATTAATGACTCATCTTTGTTCTTGAGGTAACACTTAAATCAATACGTTCATGACTCATCTTTGTTCTTGAGGTGACACTTAAATCAATACGTTCATGACTCATCTTCGTTA
This sequence comes from Odontocerum albicorne, assembly GCA_949825065.1. Taxonomy (NCBI): domain Eukaryota; kingdom Metazoa; phylum Arthropoda; class Insecta; order Trichoptera; family Odontoceridae; genus Odontocerum; species Odontocerum albicorne. Next base: position 5,168,071 of record OX463842.1, on the reverse strand, counting down.
TTGAGGTAGCACTTAAATCAATACGTTCATGACTCATCTTTGTTATTAAGGTGACACTTAAATCAATACGTTCATGACTCAACATCTTCATTCTTGAAGTAACACTTAAATCTATACATTCATGACTCATCTTCGTTCTGGAGGTAACACTTAAATCAATACGTTCATGACTCATCTTCGTTCTTGAGGTAACACTTAAATCAATACGTTCATGACTCATCTCTGTTCTTGAGGTAACACTTAAATCAATACGTCCATTACTCAACATTCAGGTTACACTTAAATCAATACGTTGATAACTCATCTTCGTTATTAATGTAGCACTTAAATCAATACATTCATGACTCATCTTTGTTCTTGAGGTAACACTTAAATCAATACATTCATGACTCATCTTTGTTCTTGAGGTAACACTTAAATCAATACGTTCATAACTCAACGTCTTCGTTCTTGAGGTAACATTTAAATTAATACGGTCATGACTCAACGTCTTCGTTCTTGAGGTAACACTTAAAACAATACGTTCATGACTCACCTTCGTTATTGAGGTAGCACATAAATCAATACGTTCATGATTCACCTTCGTTATTGAGGTAGCACTTAAATCAATACATTCATGACTCATCTTCGGTCTGGAGGTAACACTTAAATCAATACATTCATGACTCATCTTCGGTCTGGAGGTAGCACTTAAATCAATACGTTCATGACTCATCTTTGCTCTTGAGGCAACACTTAAATCAATACATTCATGACTCAAAATCTTCGTTCTTGAGGTAACACTTAAATCAATACATTCATGACTCAAACATATATGACGAAATGCTAATGAATATACGAGTAAATATGAAAAGATAACAAAATCTTGTTTTAAAAATTACATATATGATGACTTTGTTTTGTATTACCCTTTCGTTATATACAGTACAACTTGACGGGCTGATTGCCATGTGGTAATATTTTCCAACCAACGAAAAAGATGTTAAAAAGGCCTTAAGTGAAAAACTGACTGGAATCCTTTTTAAAAATCTGAGTTCCAGCGGAAATCAAATCCGCAACCTGTTTGTTAAGAAACAAATGGCTTACTAACTAGGCCACGGAAGTCGTCTTTATTGATAAAGGTAATAATGTAATTAAATGATTGTAAGCGAGCTGACTGAAAGACATTGAAAATTTGAAGGCGTCTACAAGTACGTCTAATGTAATTTTACTTTCGAGAGTAAAGTAAATAGCAGTCAAAATTGAGTTATGCCACCTGATATTAAGGTGGTTTCGCTTTCGGAAGCAAAGGAACTGATTGAAAAAGTGTCCGCTTGATCTATCCTGGAGTACCGATGTACTAATTATATGGTAATGAAAATACAATTTTAAATGCTACTAAGAAACATTTATTAGCATAAATAATTCTTTGATTTTTTTAAGGTGTATTCGTCTAAATTTTTATTCTGATATTAAGTACTTATTTATACTTTATTTTTCTCCCATACTCAGTCTAACGAAATAGTTTTATGGTCCTATGAATATCATTGTATTGGAAGTTTTATGGTCCTATGAATATCATTGTATTGGGAGTTGACCTGTTTGTTGTATATAGGACAAGCTGATTAATTTAACACTTGGCAATGTTTTCTAGCCATCCATGAAGATTTACTTAAAACTTCATTGCAAACATAATCTTGCTTGCTTATTGCCAGGTGTTCCAACCAACCAGAAAATGTAAAGAAAGACAGTTACAAGATCGCAAGAAATATTTTTGAAATTATTCCTATTTATGAAATTAATATATAAACATATGTGCATATTAAAGTAGAAGTGAGATATCACCAATCAAAGGAAAAGATGTTGGAGAGAAATAAAAATCAGGAAAGAAACATGTTATATTACTGACTAGAAATTAAGATTTTTTTCAGTCGCTCCATCAAGTGTAAAAGAGAAGTGAAAACCAGACCAAAATCTATTAAAAAATTATGTGTTTTCAGTCACCTTTTGAAGCTAGCCAACAAAAGGGCGAGTTTTATAGTAGCGGGTAGTTGGTTCCAGAGACAGATGCATGAACAGTAAAGTGAGATGTAAAAAAGTGGTGAACTTGAAATGACTAAAGACCATCTCACCAACTAAATGTTTTTCTACAATACAACACTTTCGATATGCACAGAACAATCTTTCGAATTGTGCTGTACAAATTGGATTTCTTTATAATTCTGGTATACTATTGTAATTCATTCATGTCATTTCGGATTACACGATTATGACAAAGTTTTTAATTTATTTCCACGATTATGATCGTATATTCGTTCATTTTACCATTCCCTACATTTTTCATTGCCCTTAGTTCCAATACGATTTAGAAATTTGTTATTTTCAATTATATGCTTTTAAAATATTTTTCATTAATAAAAATAAACTGTGCGAATACCAAGTAATACCAAGTGCGAATACCAAGTGCGAATATCGACTCAGAATCTTTATTTAAAACCTTACATTTTAGAATTGCAAAAATATCTTATTCAAGTATATTTTTTAAATCTGTCTATACTAATAAATCTTTTCCAGTTCATAACCCGTGTAAAGCAAGCTTAATGTATAGAAAATCAAAGCACACGAAAAATTCTTTGTCTATGGAAACATATTCGAAATATGCATTAAAAGGGCCAGCTGCTCTCAGCGGCTCGGAATATTAACCCATTGGCCCGTGTTTCATTAACGCCTTTTTACGGATTAACAATTTCCCGCGTTCTGCAAAGCCTCCACGGAGAGGGAAATGGAATGATCTATGCCTACAGTTTCTTTATGGGAGTATTCCTACGTGCTTTTATTTTTGGCGGGCAAGAAAAGGCAATTATTTATTTTGCGCGCGCTCGCCAAATTAAATACAAAAGGTCGTTTATTTACTGTCGACGTAACCTCGTTGTTTATTAAAAGAATTAAGAATACGGCTATTTGCATTAAAAATCGATATTATTGTGAAATTTATACGTATTTTTTTTTAGGTAATAAAAGAAAATTGGCTAAATGGGGAACGAGTATAATGATAACGATAAAAATACTTTTTTGCTGCTTTTATATTTTTTAACGTGCTTTTTTCTCTGTTCCTTTATTGTTATCGGTTTAAGCGCTCTGAAAATAAAGTACTAAATTAAAAAGTTTAGAATTGATGGAGTCCTTTTTCTGAAGATTTCTTCTCTTTTTTTATTTGTTTTGTTTACTTTGTATATGTTAAATGTCTAAATACGTGGGTCGTCCATAAAGTAAAGAACGTTTTGGCATAACTAAATAAAAACGAAAGATATCAACACAAAACTTTATTTACAAAATCACAGTACCTTACTCTATTTTTCAATGTAGTCGCCATAGCTGTCAATGCACTTATTGTAACGTAGAACTAATTTTTCAATTCCAATGTTATTCTCTTCTACCGCCTAAGATTTAAGTCAAGATGTCACTTCTTGTTTGAGGTCTTCATCGTTTGCGAACTGTTTTCCACCCAAAAATTCATTTACTTTTGGGAATAAGTGAAAATCACTAGGTGCCAAGTCAGGGCTGTAAGGAGGATGTCTAAAAAAATCCCATTTAAGACGTTGAAGTTCTCGTTGTGTTCAAATTCTTAGGCACCCACCGAGCACACATTTTTTTGTAGCCAAGGTGCTCTGTTACTATTTCATGTAGGAGTAATCGTGAAATTTGTGGGAAAGATTCATGTACCGTGCTTAAAGTTGCCTATAAATTTCGATAGACCAAACATTTGTGCATTCAGAAAACGAATGATATTACGCACTTCACATTTGGCGGGATTTTCGATGGACGCAGCCATTTTGAAAGGTTACAGAACAAAGATGTACGACCGTTCAATAACAAAACTCGGCTCGCATTGAAGCGGCGGAAGGAGCTAACTGGCGCGCATACTATCGCGGTGGTGGGGGATCGTCGCAGAGCGTGGTGCGCAATCGTTTTTTACTTTCTGGTCGCGCCTAGTACTTGTGAAGTGATCATTTGAAATGTGTACGACAGGTGAGTGTATTAGCTTTATTTTCGTTTGACCGTGGTGCAGGAATAATCCCGTTAATACCATATTTTAATAACACTTCATCAGATTGGGTTTGACGTGATTACCCCCAAATTTTGGGCATTTCGATTAACTTATGCTAACATATTTTTTTATTGAGAGTTACCAAATATCAAGAGTAGCTCCAGTATTGCTGTCGTTTATTTTTAAATATTGTAAATTATTATATTTTATTTATAGTTAAGGCATTAAGATTGTGTAGGTTTAAAGACATTGTAATTTGTTTTATCAAACACTGTTTATTCCACTTTTTGTAACGGTATAACCCTACCAGTTTCAAAGCTTTCACCTCATCATCAGTCTTGTTTGTGCTTCCCTGATAATGCCTTGAAACCAGTAGGGTTATATACCGTTACAAAAAGTGCAATGAACAGTGTTTGATAAAACAAATTACAATAAATCAATAATTTTTATATTTTATAAACAAACAAAAAATCAAATAAAAACAGCAATGGAACAAACATCATACAATGATGAAAAATAATAATAAATGTGAAAAACATCAAAACTTCAACACACACTCAAAGCGAAAAAACATTTATTTATTCGTATATATAAAACGGAAAAAATATGGCATAAATACATTCAAAATAACCTGCCCTGAGGGCTTACGAGAGTAAGCCAGGACTTACCTTTCCGTTATAAGCACAGGCTTTCGAAGCATCATCTGTTGCCTACCTACAGTATTAGGAGGGAAACCAAGGTCTAAGTGAATATGATGAAATACAAGTAGCCTGATCGAGTACCCATGTATGTATTAAATAACAGTATTAAAATAATTAGTTGTAAGATTGTTATCTAGTTATAAGTTAATATGTTGGTGTTAACTTATTCTAAGGAATTATATTTAATATTATTAAATTAAATTAAAATAACATGTAGAAAATTAAAATAAAGTTAGTTCATAGTAATAATATATAAATTAAATTAGAAGTTCATGGTAATAATATATAAATTAGACTAGTAGTTCATAGTAATAATATATAAATGAGATTAGTAGTTCATAGTAATAATATATAGATTAGATTAGTAGTTCATAGTAATAATATATAAATTAGATTAGTAGTTCATAGTAATAATATATAAATTAGATTAGTAGTTCATAGTAATAATATATACATTAGATTAGTAGTTCATAGTAATAATATATAAATTAGATTAGTAGTTCATAGTAATAATATATAAATTAGATTAGTAGTTCATAGTAATAATATATAAATTAGATTAGTAGTTCATAGTAATAATATATAGATTAGATTAGTAGTTCATAGTAATAATATATACATTAGATTAGTAGTTCATAGTAATAATATATAGATTAGATTAGTAGTTCATAGTAATAATATATAAATTAGATAAGTAGTTCATAGTAATAATATATAAATTAGATTAGTAGTTCATAGTAGTTCATGGGAATATAAAAAGCCAGAGAAATCGTAAGCGTTTGATGGCGTAGCGTATGAATGTAGAAGAAATGAAAGATGTGTGTCAGAATAAGGGAGTATGGCCTTCTGACCTCCCTGCCTACCATGACAGGAAACCGAGGTGATGGTATACTATATATGTCTGCACCTTGCTTAGCTCTTAGGCGTCTTGGTTTTAATTCCAGACGGTTTCCCGATTTCAGATATTTTCTCATCTAAATATATAGTTATAATTGTGCTTAGCAGCTGCCTAAAATAAATTCTTGAAGCAATCTTGAAGTAAGTGATACGTCTCACGAAATGCAAAATCTTTAGCCTGTAAAACACATTCTGGAAAAAAAATTGGCCTGTAAAACACATTCTGGAAAAAAAAACACGAAAAGAGGCTTCAACCAAAATTTCAATCCAAAATCGATCCCGCAATTGACCTCAAAGGAGATCTTAGCCAAATTATGCATGTACGAGTATATCGTATTTACAATTCAACCTGGAGAACTTATTCTTTTAACCAACCAGAAATATTTTAAAAGTATTTTTGCGAAATACCAAACTGTGAGCCTTTTTGGGTTTTATTGGGAATCAAGACCCAAATCAAGGCTACCCCTGGGTAGGAAGGCAACCGTTCTACTCACTTGACATTTTTTTCCATTGATTTGGTGTTTTTTTGCCGTTCACTTATCTAAAGAGATTTTCGGCATTATACAGCCATAAATAATTAAACCAAAAAGAATAATTAAAGTTATAACGCTTATAAATAAAAATTAATTAGTTATTATGAAAATTAGATACTTAACATGTGTACATTAAGGGATTAAATTAAAATGTAAGTATACTCGTAACTGAAATTAATATAAAAACAAATTTTAACAAAATATTCCATTCAAGTATATTTTAATATACGAGGATCATCCAGAAAGTAAGGTTACAACATTTATGTTGGATCGAAAAATGCTTGTATTTAATTGAAATTCACAGGATACTTCACAAATATGCAATATTTAACTATTTTTCAACGTAATCGCCGTCGGAATCGAGACATTTCTGTAGTTGGGGCACCAGCTTTTGTATGCCAGTGTCGCAGACCTCCGCCGCCATCTCTTTCAGCCACTTCTTCACAGCTTCCTCGACCTCCTGATCGTTGAAAAATTGTTGGGGTGTAGTGACACACCCACGTCTCATCTCCCGTCACGATAAAGTCCAAAAAAACTTCTCCCTCCTGTGCAAAACGATCCAAAAATTTACGCGCGGCGTTCACGCGATTTTGACGGTGCTCCGGTGTGAGCATTCTGGGCACCCATCTCGCACACAACTTCTTGTAACCAAGTTTTTCTGACACAATATTACCAAGGAGACTTTGATAAATGTCAGAAAATTCTTCGTAAAGGTCGTCAAGCGTCACACGGCGGTCAGGGATACCATTTCAAGGCTCGGATATTCGGAAGTGCCTTTTCAGGCACTTTTTGTAGGTAAGTAAACTAACTCAAAAAATATCCGAAACTGCAAAAAGCATATTTATTTCCGATCCTGTGTAGTCTAACATAGGTATGGGAAAATTTGTACTATAATTTTCAAATAGAAATGTATGTTGCAGTCTGGTTATTCTTGTCAGAACTCGAAAACTAATAAATTCCAAGAGTTTCGAACAATTAATCATTCCGTTCTCGACTTTGAAAAGTAAAATGAAGACATCCCATTGAGGACCTGAAAGATACTCGGTTAAAACTATCAGTAACTTCCCGAACATTTTGTGTGTTTATGGTGTCAATTGCAAATCGAAATTTAACAGATATTCGCCAATTTAAATATTGTTGTCCCTCCTGTAAAATTAAAGTAAACATACAAAAATGGACGTCATAAAACAGCGACAATTTATTAAAATTAATAAACACTATGTTCTGTACAATCTACTTCACCTCCAAATCATCTGTTTCAAGAACTGCAATGTTCTGCTCTAAACTCAAATACTCGTACTTATTGCAGCTTGCATTATCGTCAGGCTTTAATTTTAAAATGCAAACATGATATAAATTGAGTGGAGCTATTGGGGTGCGCTGGGGAGTCCCCGAGACGGGAGCATGCCCAGGGCCGGTGCGCCAAGACTCAGCCCCACACAGTGTAGAACAGTCCCTGGCGGGGCGGTATCGCTACATTATACACGGCCCGTGCATGTGCATTGTGCTCTGTGTAAAGGATCGTAAAAAGGTGTTAAGACGCCTACATTCAATAACTATTTTACTAACCTTAAAATAAATGTAGCTCGTCATCACAATGCTATGTCACCATTTGGGTAAGCAGAGATAGCAAATATCCTCTTCATTATATCCCGACATATAAATAAATAAATAATAGGTTTATTGATAGCAACATAGTATGTACAGATTATATTTAAATAACACTTCTAAAACACATAAATTGCAGATAATACATTAAATACAGAAGCTATCAAAAGGTCTGGGCTCATCTAATAGCATCCCCTCGGCCAAGATACACCCCACCAATATAGGGCGAACCCAGCCACGGGGACACCAGATGTTTTTCAGCCCACACCCTTGAACACGTAGAACAAGAATATATAAAAAAAAATAAACACAGAAAATAAATAGATGACAAAAAAAATACATTCAAGAGAGAAGACACTAAAAGGTCCGGGCTCATCCCACAAACATTCCCCCGGCCGAGATACACCCCACCAATGTAGGGCGAGCCCGGTCGCAAGGGCATCAGGGGGCTTCCATCCCACACCCCCGCATATCTAGATTAAAGAATAAATAGAAAACAAAAAAAAGAAAAAAACAAAAACGTATGGCAGAAAACAAAATAAAAAGTAACCCCACATATACCACCTCAGGTTAACTGTCAGTAAGAACGAGAAAAAAAAAAGAAAAGAAAAGCCTCAAAGAAGTCCAAATTTTACATAATGACAAATGGGAAGTAAGATACTTGAGACAACATTGAAATAGTTAGGCAGTAATACATTGAAATAGATAAGCAGTTTTAAAAGAATTAATGAGGAAATAACGCACAAACACGTATGCACAATCCTCGATTCACCACCAGCGAAAAGAGAGAAAAGAAAGAAAATAAGAAAAGAAAAGCAAACAAGAGACCCCTTAACCACTGAGAAACCCATTAAACACCCAGAAAATAACGCTTTAGAGCATCTCTGAAGGTATAACTATTCACCCGCTCCTTCAAGGCCTGGGGCAACTCATTCCATATGTCATTGGATGGTTGGAAGATATCACCACATTGTAGTAAAATCACCAGGATGTTCTACAATATAACGAAAGTGTATACAAATACAATACAAAACATTGTTTCGCTTCTGCTACGTTTATACACCTCGTCATGCATTCTATCATATTGTAAAGAATTTACACTTTTCCTTCTTTTAGAATTTTATTAATTGGACCATATAACTTTTTAGGTGTTCCTTACTCTTACTTTCATAACTTTATCTTCTCGTCTATTTATACTGCTTGAATAGATTATTTTTTATAAATATTTAGTGATGAATAAATATTTATCTTATGCATTATACGTTCTTTCAATCTGCATTCCTACTTAATGTCCTGATTTCTTATACTATTGTAGGGAATACCGTCGTCCCTAAATATTGTCAACACGCACGGTCAACGACCGACGAACCAACCTTCGGACATGTACAAAGGTCGCATACCAGAACACAGTTATATTGTTTACACGAAAATAATATTTACGTTACATTCCACGGTGGAAAGAGAACGCATCGCGTTGTCTCACCGTTTTCGTCAATAAATATTCTACCCACTATATTATCCGCAACGTCTGCAAACACCTCTGCACGCGCAGGAGTGAGATAAAGTATATATTGCGGGCGCATTCACGGACATCTATAAATACCTACTTATCGACAAATAAAGATAATTATTCACTTGACCATCCATTGCTGTTTACTATTCATTGATTGTTCACTCTCACTTTCCACATTCCTGAATCGACGTATTTTATTTTAAATACAAAACAATCATAATCATCACGACGTATCAATAAAGCATCCCGCTAAACTATCATACATTGTTTTACACATATTCTACCCAACGTTTGTGAGTAACATTATTGCTTTTGACGAATCTCTTACATCCATGTCCTGACTTCTAAGAACAAATCTGTCCTTTGAAGCATAAAAATACACTAACTACATATATTTAAAAATATTTATTTTTTTAACACGTGTCGGAAATCAAAGAAATATTTTTATTAGAAGAGGAAATAATGTTCCAAATGTCTCGTCTCCATAAGACGTTGCCCTAAATGTCTCGCCTCGATAAGACGTTGCCCTTAATGTCTCGCTTCGATAAGACGTTGCCCTAAATGTCTCGCCTTGATAAAATGTTTCTGTAAATGAAAAAAAAAAATAATACCCAACTTAAAGAGGACGCGAAACTAAGAGCGCAACAGTTTCTTGGCTATTGTAAAAGTCAGTACATATTTATTTATTAAAGATTTCGTCACTGCATTATTTTTAGCAATTGGAGTTTATATTAAAACTCTGACACGTGATTATACTTCCTATGGTACTGAGGTTTAGCATACTTTAAAAAATGAAAAAGAACTAACTCGGTAAAGAGCGGACAGTGCGATGGCTCGATAAAGCTTTCTACCGCACCGGCCCAGAGCACCGAGTGCATGCACCCTGCACTAATTGCGCCCTGTACCGGAGAATCGCTGTAAACTTGCTCGCCACACTTGTTCCCCGATTTATCGGCTTGTTCGCAGACAGTTGGAATTTCAATTAGTTCCAGTTATTTAATGCCTGGCTTCATACTAACAAAAATTCTGAGAATTCTTTACATTTAATTATGTCACGTTTTTAATGAATTTACTTTATGTGAAGTTTATTTTTTGATAACATATCGAACCTTCCTTCAATTACACTTCTAGGTAAATAACAACAAATAATAAATAAATATAGGTTTATTGATAGGAACATAGTATGTACATAATATATTTAAATACACTTTAAAAAACACACCAATGGCAGAAAACACATTTAGGAGAGAAGCTATCAAAATGTCAAGGCTCATCTAATAACATCCCCTCGGCCAAGATACACCCCACCAATATAGGGCGAGCCCAGCCACGGGGACACCAGACATAATAGCCCAAATTGATTTAACGTGCAGAAATAAATATTAAAAAAATTGTTTCTTTGCATTCTGCGATGGTTTGGGAAAATAAATTAAGAAAGACTAGCATAATATACAGTGCGAATGTGAGTTGAAGGCGTCGTAGTAGAATCTCAAGAAAGAATTAAATAAAGTGAATAAATATTGAAAGGAGGAAATCTAAGAAGAAAGAGAAATCGTAAAAGCTGCATGGATGTAAAAGAAGTGAAATATATGTGTCAAGATAGAAAAGTCTGGTGCTCTGTCTTTTCTGCCTACCCTAGCAGAGAACTGGTGTTATGGTACGTATGTAAGTTGTTTATTTGAAATATCAAAGAAACATAATTAATTTATATAATGTTACGTTTCCGTTGTACAGTACAACCTAATTGGTGAGTTGCAATGTACTTACATTACCCGGCGGTAAGTAATACAAGTCATTCATACACGTGTTCCGTCGCGAGAATGTTAGCGCATCGTGCGACAGAGACGACGCTCTACAGAGCCGAAGTTAGCCGATTATAGCCGACAGTCTCTTTCTTAAGCCCGGTGTGTCTTACTTACCGCCGGGTAGTCTAGTTATCTCTTCCATTCAGCCAGACAGACGGTAAATATACCTGAAATTAAAATTAATCTGGAACACTTTAAAAAAAACCTAGGTACCAACATGAATCGAACTCGCAACCCCCGTACTAGAAGACATGCGTCTTATCAACTAAGTCACGAAGGTCACGAATTTAACACATGAAATAATATTAAACTAGATAAACATGTACTCTAAAACTAAATATCCTTTAAAATCTATCTCACGATACAGTCATCAAATAAGAATACTTCATACTTATACACGCAAAATATTCATACTAATTTAATATATATTATCAGATAGATACATTCCGTTAAAAATAAATCATCCGATTATCAAATAAACATACTTCAATCATACGCAACCAAACATATCAAGTCAATCATATGCACGCAAACATATCAAGTCAATCATATGCACGCAAACATACCAAGTCAGGTAAATGTGTATTTGATAGGTAAATTTCATTTAAAAATTTAGCAAGTAAGACGCAAAAAAAACAAATATACTTCAATTATTGGGTGTTAACATAAGTTGTGTCCGTTTTTTTTTTCAATTTAAAAATGAGCACCAAAAGTAAAACAAAATGGTAAATGTTATACGTCATTCGAAAGAAATTTTTCTGCTCTACAAGAAATTGTGTTTGCTTTTACGTTACATATATTATTTTATTTATTACAAGCCTTCAAAATGGAATATCAAGTAGACGAAAGTGAGCATTTTCGACACCTCCTTCTGTTCGCGTTCAATCGAGGGAATAAAGCTGTCAAAGTTGCTCGCTATATTTGCGAAGTGTACGGTGAAGATGCTATGAATGAAAGGACAGCTTGTCGATGGTTTTTGCGTTTCAATGACGGTAATTTCGACCTGAAAGACATGGAGCGTTCCGGACGACCAGTGGACTTCGATGAGGACCGCTTAAACCATATTATTCATGAAGATCTCCTTCAAACCACCGTCAAATTGGCTGAGCAGATGAATTGTAGTCACATGACTGTATACCGCTATCTTATGTTAACACCTAATATATACGTTAAAAAATATCAAGTCAGTTTAACGTGTAATTAATAGCTTAATTTTCTTTAAAATATATCAACATATATAAGCATCTAATGAGCGTAATGAATAATAATAAAATTACATTTCTTCA